>JAQGBU010000192.1:0-49061 GCA_034698605.1 Isotoma decorata
GATGTTGAAACTGGCCTTTGAATAGAACCTTGGGATGCTGAAACAGGTCTTTGAATAGAACCTTGCGATGCTGAAACTGGCCTTTGAATAGAACCTTGGGATGCTGAAATTGGCCTTTGAATAGAACCTTGGGATGCTGAAACTGGCCTTTGAATAGAACCTTGGGATGCTGAAATTGGCCTTTGAATAGAACCTTGGGATGTTGAAACTGGGATTGGCTTTTGAGTTGGATGTTGTTGAGAGACTGGAGCTGGTGCTGGGACTGAGCCTTGCATTGGACATTGGTTCACTGAAGCTTGTAGTGGCAATGACTCACGATTTGAAAGTTGAGATATTGAAACTGAAGTAGGTACCGGGTGTGGAGCAGATTTTTGAGTTACACATTGCGACGCTGAAGGGAGTTTTGGGGATGAAGCAGAATTTATAGTTGAACGTTGCGACACTAACGAAATTAATGGGATTGGGGTAGGTTGTTGTGATAAGTGTTGCGACATCGAAGGAAGTTTAGGTGGTGACGCAGATTTTTGAGTTACACGTTGCAAAACTAAAGGAAGTGATGGGGTAGATTGTTGAGTTAAACGTTGAGGCACCAAGGGAAGTGTTGGGGCCAACTGCCGAGTTGAAGTTTGAGCAGTAGCGGCAGCAGAGTTCTGTCTTGATACTGCTGAAGACGCCTGAGAGCTTGAGGGCAGTATTTTTGTAATTGATGCTGCTTTTGAAGTGCCCGGAACGTTTAACATAATAGTAGTGGGCAAAGGTTTCGTTGAATGATAAACAGGGACTGACGCAGGTACCAGTTTTGGTGTCGACGAAAGCACTTGTTGCACAGCATTCTGCAAAAACGCTGGAGAGAGAAAAGTTGGTGATGACGGGATACAGTTGACGTAATTTTGAGCTTGTGGATGTGAAACATTCACATTGCTAGCCCCTGTTGTTGGTAATCGATTTAGTGAAACTGCTGTCCCAGTTGACATTATACCTGCCTTTTTTGCCAAACTAGTCTGCAACGAAGCTACAGTTCCTCCACGATCCGGTGGTTTTCCTACAAATGCAAATATACGAAGATATGAATTTTTCACTAAAACAATGTATCATACATAAACAAACTACATAACTACATGAGACATAACATAACCAAAATCGACCTCCCCAACAGCTAAAGAGAGAAGGGATGGACAGTCCCTCTTTCAGATAGAGATATAAGAAATAATAATAATATAATGGCTTTATTGTCTGAAAGTTTACAGATAGGAATCTTCCTTACTGATTTCCACCCAACGACATGAAATGAAATTAGCCAAGATGAATATGACTAAAGATTATTTACAGTACACTTTACAAATATGTATTTTGAGGCCCAAAACTATGTGTAATCTTACCGGAGTTTATTATGCCTGAATTTGCATTGGGATTACTGGAAGAGGTTGAGGATTGAAACTGAACATAGTCCGGAGGACCTCGAACAGATTTCTTCATTGTGATCACCTTTCCGCTTAATCGGTCTTCCAAACGTAATGGCTCTGAGGGTAGAATTTAATAGGATCGCAATTATGAGGTTGCAAGTAATCCATATTTCATTGACCATTCCATTTTAGAATCGCTGTCAAGAAAATGTCTTTCAAAATATCTACAACTGAAAAACCAAAATACAAGCTTTAAATAATTCGTCTTAGTAGCTTCCCTGTGTCAATCTTTTGCATTTGAGGGCAGAGTTTAAATAGATTCCTGATTCCTGTCATACTTACAATTGTACATTGTTCAGAAGTCGTATTTAATGTCTCGAATTCTTCAGACTTTTGACATCAAAGACGCTATATCCACGACTCAAGAGTTTAGTTCAATGGTGTCTTGGTTTGCATTTTATTTTGTACTTGAAGTTCGAAATATCATAAGCGTCAAGAATCAGACTTTTGAATCAGGATAGCAAGAAACGGAAAGCCCATGAAACAAACTTTAAAGAACTTAGACTGCGGGACTGGGCGTTAAATAACCTATAAATAATTTAAAGTTTCAAAATATTGGTTAAAGTGAGCTAATCACGAAGGACGAATGTAATTACCAAACAATAAACTTTGAATTTTGATAAATCAAACTGAAAATCATTTATAAAATCACAAAAATCACCAAAGGTTCCATCCATATTTCTTCACACACAAAAAATCAAGGTATATAATCGGAGACAACTCACGTTCATTTTATAACCCTCCTGTAACGTTTATTTCTTTGCGATCCCAAGTAGAGCTTCCCTAAATATCAATTAGAGTACTGGCACTGGATCACATTTATAAACTACTCTACTTATACTTTTGAATTAGTTTTCGAAAATTTTCAACCAACTTTCAGAGAAACAAGTAATATCAAAGGACACTTATTGCTGATAGGTTTTCGTAGTTACCCTTAAAGAATAAATTACAATTTCAGCGAAACATTTAAAACTATGCGAAAAAATGATGATGGATGATGAAAAATTCCAAAACTCGGATGGGATTCCCACTCGATGATGAATGGACGAATAACAAAATTTCAAACTGGGTTGATTCACAAGTCAAAAAATACAAAGTACAGGAAACAACGGGTTTTTCCTATAAAGAACACTTCACTGGTCCAACGTTGTATTCACCAATTCGGTATCTGCAATCAAAGCGTTCATAAATAATTATGAATTAGGTTTTAGGTAGGAGGTTTGAGGAATCATCAATAATTAATTTTAGCAAAATTTTAAAATCTTATCACATACATACATACATCATATTATACTACTCACACGAGACGGGTATCCAAATACTTACAACTGAAGAGTGTAACGATATACTGCCACTTTGAACAATGACATTAAAACGGCCAAAAGTTATTTTTTTCTTAATACCAATCCTGATCTTTGGTATTAACTTTTAAATCATTCAACCTTTGTCCTTAGAGTAATTTTCTTAAAAAACCAGTAACTCTCACCTAGTGCTGACTGTTGACTGTGGACTGATAAACCTGCAGTCAGAGCTTGTAAATAAACTTATTGCTTTGTTTTATAATATTTACGTATTTGTCTTTGCTGATTTCTACTACTATTGTCACTGCACTGTGCCTGTGTATGATCTACACAATTGTGAACTGAGTCATAATTAGCCTAAATCATAAATATCTCAAATACTGAAATATAAAAAAATCCAAAAATTGTTTATATACACATATAACTGTCAACTGATAAACAAAATGAAATATCAATCAATGAATAATTTCATAGAAGAGGTCAAAGTCAAAAGCATCTTACTTTGAGTCAGGTCACAGGTAGAGAAGGGGATAAGTCAAAATAGTCAAAAATAAAAATAATATTATCTTCTTTGGCAATATCACCACACGAACACCTTTACCATCACCTCCAAGAGGGAATACAGTTCAAAGGTGAGAGACAAAATAGATGGACAAAAACAAAAAATGACCCCAAATATCCTGCACTCTTTTGTGTCTAAAAATGTGACATGTAACAAATTTCTCTCCCTCTCTTAGTCAAGTCCATTTTTTAGTTTGAATTGAATTGCAAATAATTTAGTACTCAAATTCTGCAACTTTTGTGAACTTTGAGTTAAACACTTGAACTTTTTTCCACAAATTATGAGTGAGGTCAAAAGTTTGATTTGTTTTTGCAATTTTTTTAGAGTTTGCAGTTGCAGGAGTTTTGTTTCCCTTGTTCCTTTCTGACTGCAGAATGCACAAGTAGTTTGTGTGTTGTCTCTTCGAGTTCAGAATCTATAGAGAAAAAAAATAGTTAGGAAAAAGCCGTCATTGAATAAATGTTTGAAATTGGCGGGGTTTGAGGTTTAGTGAGGACCCTGCTAGTGAAAAACCCTCTCACCGCTCTCTTTCAATACGAATAAGCCGCACCGCGCACCCTAAACAAATTATTATTTTCAATAGTTGATAGTGAACAAAATAAAAAGAAAGTGTAAAAAAAGGCCTAAGAAATTAGTTAATTAACAATTAATTTTGCGTACCTTAATTCCTTGTTCAAAAGAGTTCCTGGCCTCCTCGCAGTAAGTATTTTCTCATTCTTTTAATAAATATATATGGTTCGCACATGGTATTAATGGTGAATGAATGGCGGATGGTTCATTGATCATGGTTTCATGGATTACGGCTTGATTTTGATTGAAGATATCTTTAGAATTTTTAAGAAATGTTGAAAAATTATGACAAGTTGAAAAGATGTGTAATGAACGACCATAACAGTGCATAGCTTCACTGGTGGCTGGCAGCTTAGATTTGTAACTTGACGGTGGATAAGAATAAGAATCTTCAACAAACCTTTATTTTAAAATAATCAAAAACAACTAAACCACAGAGCCTAAAAATTAAGAACGTTTGAAATATTCTTGATAAAGTATTAAATAAATAAAGAAGACTTTGAGGAAGGGAATAAGTCGGTTGTTTTGATATTGAAATTTATAAGATAGCTTTTAAAACCATTAGTATAAATATATCTACATTTATGGTATAAACACACATTGAATTAATTGCTGAATTATAATTCTACAGGAATCAGTTTACCACAATGAATTTTGGATCAGATAGAGATCAACCTACAGGGAGCAGTATGTTTAGCTCGCCCTCTGCCCCTGGAGGAATGGATGGACCTGGGGGCCCTGGTTCATCCCTTGGATTGCCAGATATGAGTGCTCAGGACTCGGCTGAACTTCAACAGTTCCTTGCTATGGAACAAGAGAAGGCTAGGATGAGGGCTCAGGTAAATTAATAGTAAATAGCTAAGATGACTGAAGATTAAACGACTCAATTAATAATGAGGAAGCTCTCTAAAATTTTAAATAGATTCAAGCGATGACAGATCTTTGCTGGGAAAAATGCATGGGCCAGCCAAGTTCGAAGCTGGAATCAAAAACTGAGATATGTATGGAAAATTGTGCCCAGAGATTTGTTGACGTCTCTCTCATGGTCACTAATAGGTTTGCCTCACTATTACAACGGCAAGCTAATATGTAATGATTACTAAAGTTAACCTCTAGTCTATTAGAATATTAATGAAGGTTGTAGGTAGATTATAAGATTTTAAGTAGAATATTAATGTGACAAGTTCAATCGTGTGACTCTTTAATTTTTTGTACAATGACAAATGCCTGACAAATAATAATAAATAAATGAGAATTTAAACCTCAAGATGTTTAAAAGCCTATCTGTCCTTTTGCTTTACCTGTTTATAATTAAAAATTGCTTTAAGGTAAACACATTCACATAAGAGCGCCGTACGTAGGCCAAATCATGTTAGAAAAAATTATCATTGATTCAAGTAATGCCAAGATGCAAGCTTTGGCTGATGTAGCAAATGGCTTTATCAAACGGGATACAATACAACATAATTGAGGCGTTTTTTAAATTTTCATTTAAAAGGTTTTGATGAAGATAGGAATAATTTCAATATGAAAATCTTGCATATAGCGAAGCAATAGGTCTTCCGAACGCCGAATAAAACTACATACTCTTAAATTCAATTGAAAATAGTAAGTCATTTTGTATTTGCATTCTGTAATTTATTTTTCAATCATCTCCAAGCCTTTGTTGAACGAGGCCAATAATTCCATCGATTTCTCATTGCACACTTGTACAAACTATATAGGAATATAGTTTTGCAGTGCATAGTAGCTCAAAATTATGAATAGCAGTTATCTTCTCTTTCGTCACAGGTTTTCAACATTACAATTATATATAATTTCACCTACTCACACGATGACTTTCTAAATTGTTATATTCTCTCTAAAAGATGTTTCAACTACAGCGGGGGTGGGGTTTCACTCAACAGCTCATAATTTAATAAACTAGTCGATATCCGACCAATATTAATAAAGAATAGGTATTAGATATCTAGCTAGATAGGTAAATATATGAAATACCCGAGTTTGTATATCTTTGTTTAGAAAACTTTACCGTGTTTTAACCATAAAGTTACTTCTTAAACGAAGCAGTTGTTACTAATTATTAAATTATTCTAGCTCTAATAATATTTACAAGTATAGAAGAATCACTGAAGAAAACTACAGCCCATGTATTGTCACTGTGAAAAATGAGAAACGACCAGGAAAAGACACATGTAGTTTGCATGCAGCTACAATTTAATATCTTCTCGGACGTCATTTGCCTATACACCACTACATTTTTTTTTGTCACAAAATAATGTCTACGAACATCTTCAAGATGATAAATAAATATGATAGTAATTAATCAAATTATTAGAATTAGTAATTAATCAAATTATTAGAATTATTTAACGTAACAAACGCTTCAACATTATTAAAACATTGACAATACAAGGGCAAAGTAGCACTCAACGTATATCAAAGTAATATATGATATAGTATGCATATGATGATATATTTACTTATAAAAAATCATTCAAAGCCGGAATCGATTGAATATAACAGTTTGTTCAACACTTGGAATTTGGTTTGATTATATAGTGATACATACTTGTAAATTATTAGAAATCTTTCTTCGTAGTAGTAATTTCGCTACTCTACAATTACAAGACCTTGTTTTAATTTGGATGATGCCACATATGTTGCAATGTTAATGTCGCTTTTCATATCTTATATAATAATATAGATTACAGTCAGACAAATAAATGCTTTCATTATTATTGTCTGGGCTTTCCTGCCGGTGGGGTCTGCTTTACTTGTAGGATGATGGAACGCATTCGAGAAATGTCTTTTGTATGTTTACTCGCTTTAGGATTAAAGTCACAGAGTTTCGCAATTCTCTCCCATTCTGTTCCAGGCTCTATTGGCTCTGTATCTGCAACCAGTTCCTTTTCAGCACTCCTGAAAACAAAATAAAAACATTTAAGATTCTGCTGTTATTTTAATCACGCAGATTATAAGCCAAGAAAACTATTGAATCTACACAACACCATATTGCTTAATAGATTTGTTTTCTGAAAAGAGAGAAGCACTTGATGTAGGTACTCCCAAACCCAAGATTTAGACTTAAAACTTGATTACAATTCTCAGAAAACATCTCTATCACTAAATTACAACACAAAAATCACTACACATCAAACAATAAACTAATTCATTTCTAGCATTACAAACGTTTACCGAAGTCACAAGTTAGATAGCGATGCTGCGACTTTAACATACAGCTTTCAGTTGATTTTACAACATTTAGCACTCTATATGGCGATATTTGACTTATAGTGCGGCATACGGCTAGGCTTTAAGTGTCTTTTCCTTGCTATCATCCATTAAATAAATTAATGGAAATTACGTCACAAAAGTTGAAAGTGAGTACAGTGGTCTTTAAGAAGTTCAACAACATTTAATAATAACAAGCATACATTACACAAGGTTATCGATATCAATTCACGGGAATCTGCTTGCTGGTTGTACTGTGCTGTCTAATTATAGCTTAAAGATACTCAGCGTGAGCGTGATTTCAGGAATACACCATGCTTCAGGAGTCAATGAAAAACAAAGCTTTTTCAAATAATTAAAAATGAATTTTAGATTAACCACATGTGAGAAAAATTCACTTGGCAATTTTTCACAATAACGCAGAAAAGAACTAAAGAAATCATAAAAATGCGATAAAAATAATAGTGTGAGCTCAGTTGAAAATAACTTTACAAAAACTGATGTGGTAAATGTGTAAAAAGTATACTAGTTATAATCATAATCGAACTCAAATAATAAAAAAACGAATAAATAATCGGGTAAATTGATCACAAATACAAGTACAATACGATACGATATAACGGTACAATACGTAATGCTCATTTTGTTCCGAGTCCTTACTTTGACGCTTCCCTAGGATTGGATGAAAGCATGGAATCAGTAAAAACAATTTGATAACGATTACTCGTCTGTTTCAATCATTCATACAATTAATTAGACATCTTCACGTTGAATAAACACACATAGAGAAAAAGAGAAAGAGTGAAACAAAGCAGAATGAAGTTTAAAGTTTAGCTTTCATTCAATTTCCAAAAAAACAACACCCATACACACATATGTAAATATTTATATAGATTATAGATATTTATGTACATGAAAATGTAGAAAAGATTGAATTTAATAATTGAAGATATCTGAAGTTTTATCACTACTCACCTGTTTGCGTTACGATTCTTTGCCACTTGTTCATCGTGATTCTTGTACCATTCGTCCAATTCTTTACGAGCTGCTTCTCTCATTTCCGTCTTTCTTTTCTCTTCTTCTTCATCTATGAAAAGGGTAGAGTTACAAAAAGATTGAATTTTAAATATTCCAACAATTTTCAGGACAGACTTCTTATACAAAAGTGCAAACCTTTCTCTTGTAACCGTTCTTGCTGTTCTTCTCTCCACCGACGGATTTTTTCAGGTTCTTCTCGAACAGGTTTTGAAAGAGAGGACTGATTAAAAGCTGGTGATGGTGAACGACGAGCTTCTGCAAAACCAAATGGTACACGCTTTAAAAAATCGTATTTATATAATTTTAAAAATACTGGAAATTGACAAATCAAATTTTTATAAACTTGTTGTCAGTGAAAAAAGTTATTGTTCTTTGCTTGGAATCAGAACTATAACAAGATTGTCAATGAGCATCTTATTAAGATTTTGTATCAGATTGAATTGGTCATGAATGGTCATGCATAGGTAATAAAATAGGTGTCGATGACTGGAAATTATTATTACTATTTTGCTTACACGACATAAGAGAAGGGACTGGAAAAGCAAGTAAATGCTATGTGCAATAAATAGGATGTATATGCCATAAAATATTAGCTACTAGACTTTTCTTATCGAATCTATTGCAGCTATTTAAGAATTAAAAATAAGCTAGAAAAGTGCATTCCTTATTTTCTTTGTCAGTAATCTAGACGAGGTTGTATTTTATGAGAACTTAATCTCAGCAAAGAAAGACATCCACCTTCAATCATAATAATATTGTTCTCAGATCACAACCAAACTACTATTTAACGCACTTCATGAAGGATCTATCTGCCTTTATTTGCCCTTAAAATTGACAGAATTATGTGTGTCTAAATTTCCTTCAAAGCCTTTCAAGCATTTTTGAGGCATGAATGACAAACTTAAAATAGATACTGAAATAAATCGACAAATATTGAACCCATCTAAGCTAACTGAAAGTGCATCTTTCTGCCATGCTGTCAAAATAAAAATCTTGTATGCTGTATTCATGATTTTAATAGCTCAAAACCTACTTACATCCTTTCATGATAAAAACAAACAATATAATGCAATGCGTCACTGTGATACTTAAACATGAAAGCTTCCTTACTTTTTTACGAGTAGCGGATATGATAATGAATCACTGCACTGAACAAGCACATCAAGTTTTACATGCAACAAGACTTCAAAAGTTATTTTTCTTTTTTTTTCATTTTTTCACATCATGCAATGTAAAATCAACGAAGCGACACACTTCTAATGTTGAAGTCATAATGAATTATTTAAGTTCTTTAACTGATATTATATTGACAACGACAACTAGCAACATATTTGCAAACAACTAGGTCTGACCAGTCATCTATTTTCATTGGAATTGGACAGTTCAATGCTCAACCTCACACTTATAAACGACAAATTAAGTACCAAAACATTTGTACAATGTTCGTGTACAAAGTTCAAAACATGGATGATCGACCAATAGATTGACTATTTTTATTTTCTATTATTATTAACGGCTAAACAAATTAGATTTTTGTTTAGTACGACTCCTAATTTAACCTTAAACACATTTCATAAAATCTATTTTTTAAAAGGAAAGAACTCATGTTATGAAATACGATTGATAATGCTGCTTAAGATGCTCTGTTTTTAGAAAAAACTGATCGATACTATAATTTCAATAAAAGTCTTACCTCGTTGTCTCAATAAAAGACAATTCCGATTAAATATCCTATCTATACAATAGGTTACTAAAATTCCTATCCTACAGAAAAGTAAAATTAATAAAGTAAAATTACCATCGTTATTGAAATCATAATCAGCAGCATTGCCGTTGCCGGCGCCGCTATTAACCCCTGCTGTATCAACCGTAGAATGGTTGACCATTTCAAATCCCGAGTCGAATTCATTCTCCCCAGGAACCAAGCCTTCCTTTTCTATTATTCCATCAGCATTTCAACAAAAGGCCACGGAAAAGGTCATCAGCCGCACCGTAAAATTGCAACAAAATAATACAACTTCACGATTAGGATTTAGCCAGCATTCCGTGGCTTCATAAATCCACAAACAAAACTTACAAAAACTATACATGTCAAAGAATAAAAAGGCATCGACTGACAGTATATTAGTCGAAAATAAAAGATTGACATGAAGTTAGCAAAACTCGTGCATTTTTAAAAATCATATAAAACGACACTGATTGGAATAATAAAATCTTAAACATTCCTTGTAAAAATAAATTAAAAAGCTAAGCAGTTAGCTGTTGCAATTTGGATGCAGAGGATAGATAAAAATTATAGATTGTTGTAAATCTGAAGGATGTGAAGATTTGAAGATAAATTATAGTCCAAGAATTTGTTAATTATGTTAATTACAAAACTAACAATTGAAAGAATATCTATAGAAGACATTTATTTTTGTTTATCAGAACAGAACCGACCTGATGAAATCCCATTAGAAACAACAGGTTTAATGTCATCTTCTAGGCCTGCCAGATCTTCTTGTTCTCTGGCCAAAAACTCTGCAGCTGGATCTGCCTCTGCATCTGGGATTGTTGAAGCAGCACCAAATGAATCCGTAAAACCGTCCATTATTATTATTTTATGTAAAGCTGGTCCGCTATTGCAATCTTCCGTTCTTCCTGAAAACATCAAGACATGTAAATTGTAATTGATGATAAGAGTATAAGACACAAATTAAATATTTTTGCTCGTATTACTGAGTAGTCAGATAATAGCAAGTCCAACACTCGTATGTTTTTAAAATAAAAAACACTAATATAAAAAATTCTAGCAGTTCACAGTTGTGTTGAAAGTGAGGTTCGGTTCATTTAACTTTTTACAAAACATTAAATAAGATGTTATGTTAAATAGAGCACGGGATCAGTCACAAATTGATGATTGAGTATTAGATAGAACAGTAGACTAGACGGCGAATCCCCTTAATTTTCTTTTCTTCTCGTAGACTTATTTTAGTCTGCGATCACAATTACTTGAACCATAATACGATATACACAACGAAATTTTTAATACAACCCGTTTGTGGATAATGTTAATGTACAACAAAGTTGAGATTCCCTTTCCAGTTTCCTTCCCAATCATTTATATTAAATTTTGCAACGATTTTTCCCATGTGTATCATCCCGTGCTCCTAACTCTTATAATATAACGAACAAGAACAACTCGGTACGACTTTTGTTTTGACTGCTGATACTGCCGAAAAAAGTCATTCTGCACTTTCACGGATTCTTTCTCCTAATTTGTTATTCATATTAAGCCATACAGAAAACAAAGCTAGGTACTTTCTCCAAGCCCTGTTAGCTTGTAGCTCCATGAAAAACTCCCATAGTTGATAGTTATAGTAAATCCTTTTTTAAAATAATATTCAATTTTAATATTCTAGTATTATACCATATACTCACCTCACCACTCCTGGCTTCCAATCCAACCCAATTCAAATCTCCTTATGTTATTGTACCGTTAAGATTTAAAAACTGAAATTACAAATAGAGTATTCTCCTGAATGAAAACGAAACTCCTTCCTTGATCCACTATGATTTTGGTATGTAGACAAATAGATGTGAGATGACAAAAACACTCCAGAAATTTAGTGGATAGATCTAAAAAAATCAAAAGATAATTGATTGAATAACCCAATTTAAATAATTTAAAATGGTTGAGAAATTTAAACTAATGATGAGAAACGGGTACAACACTACTCTACGACGTGTAAACTGTAAACACCCCACTACACACTACAATTCACTATGCAAATAGTACAAATTATCTCTAAAGCTGTGATGCCTTAAAACTTAAAAACACACACACAAGTCAGGAGTTCAGCCGACTGACCTTTCTACAGACCTTCAACCTTTCACTTTTTGACCTTTTAGACAGATGACAGATGCTAATCGTCTAGAAAGATAAGTTGACAGAAATCCCTTTACGTTCTTTATTTTACCTTAATGCAAACATTACTAGAAATAGAAACCGATCACAACTTCCAACTTTTAATCTTCTGCCACATCTGTCTAAAACCACACAGTACAAATAACTAAATACTAAATAAAAAACAGAGATCCTCCCCTAAAAATGAAATCAATCTACACGTCAATAAAAATCCACCTGCAAAAAAATACCCTAACTAAATTCTATCTGCATTCCAAATAAAATCATGAGAAATGTCAAATTCAGCTCTATCTGGTCAAAAAAGATGAGTTTTATTGGGTCCGCCCCGTATCCTATTTTCTCTTTACTTTCATAAACCCGTAATAAAAAATCTGTGATTTGTCACAGTCTGGCAGTACCTAAAAACCAGTCTGGACCCTTGTTAAGCCCCCTGCAAAGTGATTAGCTAACCCACCCAATAGTATAACTTATCGATTAAAAAAAACTTACCGACACACGGGATGATAACTTCTTTCGATGAGTTGTCCTTAGCTTGAAATATCTATTGTAAAAAACCCAATGAGATTTTGATGTTAGAAGAGGAATATATATATTAGAGAGTAGACTGACTGACGTGAAGGAACTGACACTTACTTCTACCACCACCACTTCTGCTGACTGGGTATACACACTTTCATTCAGTACTGACAAACCAAACTGATGCTGCTGATGCTGGTTATAGTATTGCTACTGCTGATGATGATGATGACACCTTACAAAGTAGACCACCACGGAATAACGCTGAAATACATTGCAAATCCAAATGGTATGGAATAGTCAGTGGTAGTTGGTATCAATTGCAACCTGCAACGTATTCTTCAGCAGATCTAACATGTGAGCCAAGTCATACAAACAAGATTCTAAAAAACCAAATAGAAATTCAATTACAGAAAAGTTCATATAATCCAATTTTATTTTAATGAAAAAACCCTTACCAGTCAAGAATGAACGGTACTTTTGAGATGAAAAATAATTGGTATAAGGAAAGGGATAGCAGTAGAGAGTTGAAAAATGGTTCAAAATGTTAGACCGACTTGGTTGAGCTGAGGATGAGAGTTGAACAAGAGGTGGGGTTAGGAAAGAGACAAAGAAAGGATAAAGATATTTTTTTACATTGAAAAACGAAGCGTATACGCTTAAGCGTTGAGGGAAATGAGAAAAACGGTTGAAGGAATTCGAAAAGAGATTAAAATTTTGAAGTAAATTTGTTTTAAAATTAATTTAGTTAGAAAACAGCTTCACGTTTTGATTTCCATTATCAAAAAAGTAAGTTAGCTCCTCCTATTCACAAAGTATTTTGTATCTTTTTACATTACTTTTGTATTCGTCATACTCCGTACCTGTCTCCTATTAGTCATCGTATCGCTTTAGTTACCATTGTCAGTGGCAGTGGTAGCCAGATGGAAATGAAAAATGATCAATTATGACTAAATCTACTTTAAAAGCTGGATGAACTCTGACCTTTGTCTTTTTTAATTGTTTAGAGGCATTGTTGACTTAAAATCGAGTTGAAAAAATGGATTGAAACAATGGAATCATGATTTTAATTACGGCACTCGGATATCCATAACCGTTCAGTAATTGGGGTTGGAATTTTTACAAAGTTTTTGTGGATTTTGCACCTCATTTGACTTGGGAAATGAATTATTCGGGCATTTTTTCACCCAGAAGACGCTTAGCCGGTATTAGGCTTTGTATTTTAATCAGCTATGAAAGAAAAGGATGAAAAGTTAAAGTAAAGATTAGTGCACGTTAATGATGGACACACCCCCTTCAGGAGATGGGAATATAGAGAGGGTTTATGATAAAGGGAAGAAGGGCGTGTAAAATAAGCCGGTGTGGACTGGGACGAATGAGGTTTCTCTTAAATCCAGTGGGTATTTCAAGTTCTTCTGGAAAGTACTATTATAAAGTGCATGCTTTTTCTCAACCCACACTGACTCTGACTTGCACTTGGCCGGTTTTTCAATCTTTATCCTCTTTCATTCATCGGTGCGGTTCATCTTTTGTCTCTTTTGTGTGTGTTCTCTGTGAAATTAGCGTACTTTCCAACAATAAATCTACTTTATTAAATTATATTAGTTAATTAACTAGTTAATCAATTAGCAAAATGGTAAGTTCGGGTTTTAAACTTTTAATTTTTATTTTAATCAAAGCAAAACTATGGGTGTTAAAATGGGATTTTTTCATGTGTAAAATGAATGAGGAATGGCGTTTTGTCCATGTCTTCGGTCTTGGATTGGGCCATTTTTGGATGGTTTTTTAATTATGAATTAGTGTGTGGGAACAGAAATTAAATATAATGAGGAAAATGGATATTACTCATAATTTTTTGCTTCTGTTAGGGTTTTTCATTGAGTAAACTCCACACTAATACATAATATGTAATACATAATAGATGATAGACAATAGACAGGCAAAGTGGAATACAGGATTTACAGAATAAAGGGTTTTATTTAGCGTTTTAATCATGTTAGGTAAACGTTTTGTAGATTTTCCGATTCGATTTAAAATTAACTTCATTACAAATTAATTAATGTCTGAAATGAGTGAACTTCAGTCAGTTTAAAAGTTACAGGTCAGCTAAGTTGTAAGTAGTTTGTAATTAGGCATTAGGAGACAGAAGATCAGAAATAAATAGCTGCTAGTTGTCAAATGGTCACTAGTTATTAGTAGTTGCCTGAGTGAGGTAGTGGTGAAATCGTGCAGTAGTAAAATTATGAATTACCAAGTATACAATTCAAAAACACAATGGTTAGTTGGTTAGTTCTTTCCTTTGGTCCTTTGTTTGTTGTTTAACAAGCATTTCAGTTTTATAGAAAAAACCAAGAGGCTACTAAATGCAGATGTAATTCATAATCACTCTGTGCCGTCTGTGCTGTGGATAGTGGTTTAGATTCAAGATATTGAAGATATCTAGTCGTCGGATTATTATTAATGAAAATTAAGGTTCAACAAATTTACTGTATAATTCTCTTGTGTAGGTTTCACTCAATCCCGTTCGGATTTTGAGGGCTGAAGCTGACCAAGAAAAGGCCGAGATCGCCCGTATGAGCAGCTTCATCGGAGCCATTGCTATCGGTGATTTGGTCAAGTCAACTTTAGGGCCTAAGGGCATGGACAAGATTCTTGTTGGGATGGGCCGAAATGAAGGAACGGTTAGTATTTAGCTTTTCAGATGTTTAAATGCAAATTGCGAACTTGTACTCTTATTATTAATGATCATGAGTGCAGTTGTGCAGTTATATGATTTGTATATTGTATTTTAGATTGAGGTTACGAATGATGGAGCAACTATACTCAGGGCTATAGGTGTAGACAATCCAGCTGCTAAGGTATTAGTTGATATGTCAAGGATTCAAGATGAAGAGGTTGGTGATGGTACCACGTCCGTTACTGTGTTGGCAGCGGAACTACTTCGAGAAGGAGAGAAGCTAATTGATATGAAACTTCATCCTCAGACCATTGTCAGTGGGTGGAGGAATGCTGCCAAAGTAGCTTTAGCGGCTTTGGAGAGCTCAGCAAATGATAATGGGTGAGTTGAAATTAATTGGTTTTACTTTTCCCTAGAGTAATTTATGTTCCGTTGACATTAAAGTTGACATTTTAATATTTTATAAAATAACTTGTTTGATTAATTAAAGGGCCGACGAGGCGAAGTTCAAAGAAGATCTCCTGAATATTGCCCGCACGACTCTTAGCTCAAAGATTCTGGCCCAGCACAAAGAGCATTTTGCTAACTTAGCGGTTGAAGCTGTTTTGAGGCTTAAGGGATCAGGAAACCTTAGCGCTATTCAGATCTTGAAGAAGCAGGGTGGAACTTTGCTGGATTCTTTCCTTGACCAAGGGTTCATTTTAGATAAGAAGATTGGAGTTAATCAACCTAAGCGTATTGAGAATGCCAAAATCTTGATCGCCAACACTCCCATGGACACTGACAAAATCAAAGTGTTCGGTTCACGTGTTAAGGTTGATTCTACTGCTAAAGTAGCTGAAATTGAACAGGCAGAAAAGGAAAAGATGAAGGATAAGGTTGATAAAATTCTCAAGCATGATATCAACGTATTCATCAATAGGTACACAACTCAAGTATTTTTCTTTACAAATACACATTTTTAGTTTGAGTTGAATCATTTTATAACATGTATGTTTATCTTCTTTGTATGATAGGCAATTGATCTACAACTACCCTGAACAGCTTTTCGCTGATGCTGGAGTCATGGCTATCGAGCATGCTGACTTCGACGGAATTGAACGTCTGGCTTTGGTTACTGGGGGAGAAATTGTCTCAACCTTCGATGACCCACAAGGAATCAAACTAGGGTCATGTGATCTAATCCATGAAATAATCATTGGAGAAGATAAACTAATTAAGTTTAGTGGAGTTGCTCGCGGAGAAGCCTGCACCATTGTTATACGTGGTGCTACCCAGCAAATTATCGACGAAGCTGATCGATCACTTCATGATGCCTTATGCGTGTTGGCTGCTACAGTTAAAGAAACTCGCACTGTCTTCGGTGGAGGCTGCAGTGAGGTGCTTATGTCTACCGCTGTGTCCAAACTCGCCGTTGAGACTCCGGGCAAGGAGGCTGTTGCAATCGAATCTTTCGCCAAGGCTCTTTTGGTATGGTACTTACTAATATTCTAATCTAAATGAGAATCAAAGGAAGACATTCTATAGCATTTAATTTTTGATTGCAGACTCTTCCAACTACCATTGCTGACAATGCTGGTTATGATTCCGCAGAGCTGATCAGTCAGTTAAAAGCTCATCACACTAAAGGCGATAATACCTTTGGATTGAGTAAGCGACTCTGTCATTTTGTTTCCATTACATATGACTTTATCTGGTAAGAAGTAATTAATTAAAATTCTTTGTTTTGTATAGACATGGATGAAGGAAAAGTTGGATGTATGCGAACAATGGGGATCACAGAATCGCTTGCTGTTAAGCGACGAGTAGTATTCGCTGCCTCTGAAGCTGCTGAGATGATAATGCGTGTAGACAATATCATCCGAGCTGCTCCTCGAAGACGTCAACAAGATCGCAGTCGTTGTTAACTTCGCACTTTTACTTTTCTACTTACAACACTTAAATTTACTGTTATGTTCTATTTAACTTGGTTAAGGGAAGCATGGTCTCATCATAATATTTACCACTTACCAGGTGCACATGCAATGCTACCCGTGTATTTGTATTATGTCCACTGCATAATGCATAATAATAATGGTACATTCTTTTCTAATCAGATTCACCAGCTAACCTCAAACGATGTAATTGTAACTTTAAATTACAATATTCGAGTAATTTCCTTTTGTAACATATTATTATACATACCGGTTTATTGTCTGCAATATGATTTGTAAGCGATACTTGTACTCACATGGCCTTTTGCTATAAATTGTTGGAAGCCTTTATTATTAAAGATTTCTAATAAAAACAATTTACAATACTTACTGCTGCTCAAACATTGTTTTACTTTTAATTTTATGAACTTTTAAGCCCATAAACAAGTTGAATTTTCGTCATATAGATATTGACAGCGTTCATCATTTTTTATTTTAAAGAGATAATTAATTTCAAGGCCTCCAAAACTTCGTCAACATTTCAGTAATAGTTCAGCCAAATATTACTTCGTGGACCAGCTTTGCAATTTAAAATGAGTACGAATTAAGCAACAAACAATTAAAATATGGAAATTTATGATAGTTTGTGATAGACATGGTGAAAACAACTTATTTACACCGGAAACGATACATTCATTCCCTTTTGCATGACGTACTTATTAAGTACTGAAATAAGAGCATAGCAATTACACAATTTAATCATTATCTCAAGCACCATCGGTTTATTGAAGGCACGGAAATTTTACAAGAAATATTACAGTCAGAGATGATCATTCTTCTAAACATCTTTACAACCGTTTACAAGATATTCTTACCAATAATATTAATTAAACACCTTATGCTATTCAGCAACCACCTATTACGGGTTTAAATAGCATAACTAGAAAAAAGGGAAATTTCCCGACTTCACCTTCAATTGAAAAACAATAGTATGCATGAGCAACTCGAATAAACTTTATAAACGAGCAAAAATAAAACTAGTAACGAAGGTAATCCTCTAAAAAACGCTACTACTATACATTAAACTATATAATATATAAACATTATTTTGATAGTATTCTTTTTTACATAAAAAACAACTCGTGAGTGAGATAGATCTTTCTGATTCATTCCTACATATTTTAAATATGTAAGAAAATCACAGAAAATAAAATGTAGAAAATAATGACTAAAAATAATTTCAACATAATGAATAATATATAATGTTGTAGAAGTTACATGTATAGTATTCTCAAAATACAATTTAAACACACAAATAACCTTAAACTTCAAAGAAATACCTCAGATTATAGCCAAAATAAGAATTGCACCTTGTTTAGTAAAATTTTTACCTTAAAAGCTAAACTTAATTACTTTGTTCTTACAAAAAAGGTTAATTCCTCTAAACTATTAATTAAGTAGTAGGTATTAATTACAAGTACAATTTTTCATAAACTTTTCACCAAGCTTGACTAATAGTTTGAGAATTGAACATCCAGTTTCTTCGTTATTAAAGGTTACACTACTGTAAATTTATCCTTGATTAAGTTTATAACTGCGTTTTCAGAGGATTACGCTTAAACCATAATATAATATATGCTAATATTATATATTCATTAAAGAGTTTGCATACCATCTAAATATCTCTAGTAGTAGTAGTAATAAGTAGTTAATTTATGAACAATTGGGAACTTTGTTTGAAAACAAAAAAGCATGCTTTGACATAATTCATAATAACGACTCTTTCTCCAGCAGTTATAAAATAAATGTGTTGATCCTGAGCTATATTACATGTTTAATCTGAGTGAGAGAAAGTTTTATTGTTTCTGCTTCTACCAGTTTACTCGTATCTATATATTAATTTTTTAATATGTACACATAATTTCTTTCAGATCTTGAGACCTTGCATCACCACTCACTAAAGTTTTACTAATACATCCATTATTTTCTCTAGATTTTACTACGTACTACAGTTATCTTAAAATTATGTAAAAATCTTTCTTGTCACCATACCAGCTTTATATCGAACTTGATAAATCTCAAGTAAAGAAAGAATTTTTTCTTTTCAATTAAAAAAAAAAACTTTGTCGGTATGTGCGACTTATACTAAACCTATACTAAACAACAAACCTTATGATATAACATCAAAACATTACATTTATAACATTCTTAGATGGAATTAATTATCTATACATAACGACTATTTGTATATTTATATATTGTTATACATCTAAGGAGTATGTTTCTACTTGTTAATATTTATGATGATATGAAGTTGCAAAATAGTTTGTCTCGTTGGGCTTGTCGCTTGTCAAACTCGACATTAAAATTCGGAAGAGTTTATGCACACAATGATGTACCAGAGAATGTCCAAATGGACAGATAGAAACGATCTTGTTAGTAGCATGGACTGCATTTTTAAACTTAGTCTAGTTCCTATTCTAATTTATACACATTTTATATAGAACTAGTCAACAAGAACCTACAGGGATATTTGTAGTAATAATAAAATAGTAAATCAGCTTTAAGGTTTTGTTTCTACATTTTTATAAATTTTCGTAAGAGAATCTACAAACTGACGAATGACTGATTAACAATTAGAATTCATACATTTTAAAACATAGGAATTTAAATTGTCACGTTACTAAACTCTAAATATCAACGGATTAAAATCACAGGAATGATTAACAATAAGACTCTTAAGGGTTTCTTTTGTCTCTGAAAACGCTATTGATAAGCGATCCTTTAATTAGTCAGGTCAGCAAGTTGACTATAAAATTATTATATACTGGCAAGCTTGGAATCTATATGAAGGTTTCGTATTGTCTTTTTTGTTTTGTAGAAGTATCAACAAATATTCTATATATACACATAGGAATATAATGTATCTGGCTTGTTTTTTAAGAAAATGTTGATGCATTCGAAATTTTTTTTAGACAGAGCTATGCAAAGAAGCCGTTTTGAAACTGATTCAAAACTAAAACAGGGAATAAAATAAGATCGAAGTTGATGTAATAATATTATGAGAAACTCTGATGATGATTGTGATGAGAGCTATATAACTTTGTAACATGTCATGCCATGTAATTCAAATATTAATTGTTATAAATTCTCTGAACGCTGACAAAGTTAGGGTTGACAGGCTTCCAATTTGTTGCGTTGTATCCAAATTTGTAAACCAATCTTCTTCCTAATACTGGCTCAAAAACGTGACTCTTGTAGTAGTATCTGAAATATCAAAACGTAATAATATATCTTTAGTTTTTGTAGTATAATACATAAGGTTTCTTATATTAAAATCATAAAAAATACTAGTCTATTTATGCACGTGGTAGTGCAGACGCTTGTTCAAAGAAATTAAAATCTGCAATGCTAAGATGTTTCAGGCCTTTGTAAACCGGTTTTTGAAAAAGCTATGAGAACTTTATAAAATTCGTCATGATTTCTCAAGTGTAAATGTTTGTGTTTGATCCTATACTAATATTTGATTCGCATTGTACACAAAAACATCACATTTGAATCTTTCTACGCTTGTGTAATTTAAAAAAAATATATTTACATGTAGTAAAAACGTGATTCAAAGTATGAAGAGGTTGCATTGAGACAATAAGTCATTGCTTTTAAGGTTAGAAATCAATATTGTAAAAACTAAAAGTTTATTTGGACAGCAAGGAAGAGATATTGGTATCAAAGTTGAAAAAAATACACCAGAATTACATAAGATGCAACCTTGAAGAAATTTAACCTTAGGTCAGTTTCTGTATTTTGATGGGTTGACACTTTTCTCGTTTTTTCATGTTGCTATTAAATTATTCAAGATTTCTCAAATATTTAGATGTCAAGGTTTTTGAGGTTTTTATTCCTACAATTTTTTTTCCTAGATTCAATACGATATCAATCTAAAACGCCTTACTGACAATAATATCTAGACTTCTTGAATACGTTTTCGTTCTTAAGTTAACATCTATTAAATAATGCTATAAGTTAACTTTTTTAAACAATAAAAAAAAGTAATCAAGTACCTCATGGCTCTGCTGAGTTTCTCATAAGTCATTCTCGGGTTGCCTTTGATTTGTCCCCAGAGTTGAGCAACTTTTTCTGAATTAACAAAACGAAAATGGCCTTCTTCAGGATTCTCCCATCGCACAAGACTTGGACAATAATCTGGATTTTTTAGAAGGTCTCGTATAAATTCCCACAGTCGTCCCGTTTTCTTTTCTAAAGTCATATTAAAAAAAACATTATCACATCATGTGCCTATCTCTCTGAATTTCACTTGGAATTATGAAGAGCAAGAGGGTTTTTTACTCAATTATTTATTTGATAGAACTCTAGGACAATGATCATGATGTAGTAAGGAATGATAAGATAGTATGAGAACGCTTTGATGACGGTGACCCTATAATGCTTCAAGACTTGTCTGAATTTGGCACTTATAAATCCTCCATTCAGACAATTTTTCACAATGACCCTCGTCATCATAACCATTCACAATTTTGATCACCATCATCATCATAATAATCATAATCATCGTCATCATCATCCTTTCCAGTATATTCACTCAAGAGTTGTAATAAAATTATAACAATCGAAAATAACAAAGGTGCTGGAATTAGAGACACAGACAAAGGAAACCGGCATAGCGTGGCATACACAAATAATATAATAGATTTGTGGATCTAACTAGTTTACCTAAAGGATCGCATGGAAGAAAGACATTCTATATTCCAGTTACGTACATGTACACGTACGGAAACATATTTTTTAACTACTTTTATATTGTTCTTCTCCATTGGAGAATTTAGATAATGCATAATTATTTGGATAATGATTCCTATGCCTTTCAAAGAGATTGAAGGTGGAAAAAAGGATTTCGAAATTCTCATGATTGTGCAATTCTCTGTCTTACTCTTTAATTTTTCTGAGTATTCTTCTTCATCTTTATTTTAAATATCACTACTAGCCATCCCAGCTCATTTGTAATAAAACAAAATGAAATAAAACTGCAGTTCATGTATTGTGCATGCGAAAAAATTGAAAGTAGGGGCCCAGGTAGAATCGGATGCAGATTTTTTTTTATACACGTATGAGTTTAGTTTACTTTAAAAATATAAATGAGCAGCAGGAGATGACTTTGAATGAGATGGGAAAAGTTAATCTGAAGTTTACTAATAAACAAAGGGAATGGAGTTGATGTGATATTTTGAGTTTAAAGTAGTTGAAGGTTTTATAAATTTAAATTACCATTTCTCTTCAGCTTTTTATCCTTCTTTGGTGGTCGACCAACTTTTCTTTTGGGGGGTGACACGTGGCAAATGTCCGTGAGTGCTGAAAGACTACCTCCAGAGGACTTTGAATCCATTTCAGAGTCAATGTCAGTGTATGATATAGAATCTGTAAAACCCAAGAATTGAATTTGTAATGGCAATATTATTCTTGGAAGACCTTCGCTTCCATAACTTATATTTAGTGTATGAAAATACAACCAGAATCTGTGGGTGTAAACAGAATTCAGGTTCAAAATCTTACCTGAGGTAGTTGGTGAGTCGCCTTTGATAAGAAACATACTACTGTAGTCACCCGGGTCACAAGGTAAGTCATCCCAGTTGTACTCTGGGTTAGAGGAATTCGAGGTAGGATGACATAAGCCCCCCATGCTTGAGTCATTGCTTAAGGGATGGGCGAAGGGCCCTCCGGAGCATGGGCATCCGGGTGAACATTGGTCACCATTATGGTTAAGTACTCCACTCATACAATTATTCTGATGATGATGATGTTGGTTGTGTGGGTGGAAATCAGTGGATATGAATGTATCGTAGCTTTCTGAGAATGATGGTGGACCGTCTGACACTAAAACATATAGAAATTACTTTCATTAGTTTTGTTAATAGGCATTTATATTTTAGAGTGTTTACGTAAGTCTACATTGCAAAAAGCCACAGTGTTATAGCAAGTGGCATTTTAATGCAAGTTTTATCTTCTCCTAATTTCATCAGAATCAGAGGCAACCTCCCGTAAAAATTCTTAAAAAACATGTTTAGATGATGATCCATTGCAGTTGCACAATTAAATCAAACCTAATATCTTAAAGTAGCAACTTGCAGTTAGTAACATTCGAATGAATGCAATTGCATAGCATATCACATATTTTATTTACAGTCTTAATAGCCAATTTTTTTATTGAAAGTAATAAGGATGATTGAAAAGTCACACATCTTTTAAAAAAAAACGTCATCATCCCCGTTTATGATCCATTACGAAGTATTTGTGGTCAATTTATAGGAGTTTACAGTTAGACTAATGATGCACCCCGCTTGACCACATACAGGGAATTCATTGTGCCATGAAACCAATAACCAATTTAAATGCAAAATCTATTTGTCTTTTTGCATCATTGGAAATTTGCTTACATGTATCTGTTTATATTTGCTTTCTCAAACTCTAAATCTCTGTTCAACATGTACCAACGAATGCAGTATCAGTATCATGTTACATTAAAGCTGGTAAATTCAGTGAGATTTATTGTTTAGACGTGAAGTGCTATAGAATATAAAGGTAATGCATATCAAATTTATGCTTCCGTAAATCAAGTTTCATTTTGTGCGTCAGAAGACGGAATTCTTTTGGGTAAATATCTAGATTTTGGTTTACTTAATTGCAGATGGTTTTTGGCATTTAATTTTTTTTCTAATTTTATAAAGGGATGACTTACATTTGTGAAAGGTGGGTTCTGTGTTGCCCGAACAGTGGAAACCATCCAGAATATGGCATTCTGGGGAACCGTATGGGTCATTTAGATTGGGTAGGGGAGTCAGGTACTGAGAACTTTGGAAGTGGCAGTCTCGATTTTGATGATGAATCGTCTCTGTAGGAGAAGACGTTCCATTTGAGTGAGCCAAACTGGGTTCCAACATGTCTATCATGTCACTTAATTTTGTATGATGTTGATGCATCAACTCTGGATCCCATATTCCCATATACGCCTGTAAATTTAAAGATTAGGATTTAATTGATCATTAAGATAAAACTGGACGGAAACCCCGTCAAAATTTTAGGTGAGGTATAGGTATAGCCTTGTCCTTGTACTGAAATGCAATCAAAAGTTAAAAATTCTGTTTTCCAACAGTTCATTAAAATTCTACATTTTAAATTTGTTCTCCTATTGTTTATGAACTTAAAGTGAATCAGACTTTATGAATATCAAACAACACATGCAAATTCCCTTATCAAAGTTCAAAGATCTAAATCCATTCGAAAGTAGATGTTGATGTCCTTGGTCAGTAACCATTAATCACAATTCGCTCTTACAAATACCATTTTTCAATCGTTTCTACAGATTTCCACTTAAATTATTCATATTTACTACTACTGCAGTGAATATATAAAAGTATTATTAGCTATTAGGTTGGTACACTCTTTTTGCGCTTTTCCAATTAACATTAAAATGAAATTTCCTTGGGTTTCTTTTCTCACCAGAGTAAATAGCGATGATTTATTGTGTTCTGAATTTCATTGATTTCTTAAAGAATTGGGTCAAACATCCAAAAAGCAGTAATTGAAAAATTGGGCCTGATAAACTATCTGTTGGCTAATAAATTCTTTTCCGTAATATTTTTTCATTTTCTACCAAGCAAAAAACCCCAAAAAATGATTTATATTTAATGACTTTTTCAAAATGCGTCAACCGAAACAAATTCAATCAAATTTTCCAGAGTATGCAAATACGTTTGTTTGAAAAATTTTATTACCTCTTGTTGTACATTAATTGGAGTTGCGGGGCTGAGAGAGGAGTTCATTTTACAATCCAGCATGTTGAGAAATGTCCCATGAACCTGAAATCAAAGAAAGTAAAATAAGTCTTACAAATGTGTGTAAATTGGAAAATTTTAAAATCATTATCAATGCATTGCAATAACATATAAGGTAGGCATCATCTGAATTAATCAATCATTTCTTTAAAAAGTTGTTTTTCTTGTAAACAGAAGATTGACTTTTCATCCCCTGAGTCAATATAGTTTTCCCAAAACCTACTAAACTGTGAGACTATGCACTACACAATAACTTTAATTATTCATAATGTCCTTCATACACCTCTGATATCGTTACATTGTTCCAGAAAATCTTACAAGTAAAACGCTTCTCAGATTTCCTTAAGCGAATTGAAGTTATTTACCATCAACACAATTTAAAATTTCAATATAATTTGTCAAATCAGAAAATCCATTTCATAACTGTCACGTTTCAAAAGTTACATTATCCCCCTTATAATTCTTATATAAATAAGAATATGAACAAATTAAAATTTTCCAATAATTGCTATCCAAAACGAGAAACTTTCTAGCTGTATTATAAATACCCATACTATAAATTAAGATCCTAATTTTTCTGAAAAAAATCCTTAAAATGCTCAAAAAATCCAAAATAAATCATAAACTTACATTATAGTAATAGTGAGCCTTCATCATTGAAGTCAAATGATAGAACACTTAACCTATTTTTTCAAAAAAGCATACAATCCCTTAGTATGAATTTTCAGAGTAAAAAAACAAAGTTGAGAAAACACACTACACCTAAGTAGCCAACTATACAACTTAATAGTGGCCCTAGTTGTCTTGTCAAGTCTTCACCAACTAAAAGCTTCCATGTTACTAAATTTAATTTCTTCTTTGTATGAGTGTAGTAAAGCCAGTCTCAGAACTTTAGAGAAAAGTAGATGACCACAAAAAGACAATAGTATGACAAAATTGCACACACACGAAGCAAACTGCAGTACATCCTTCATTTTGCATATTAGAACAAGTTACTTAAATAAAATGTAAAGTAGTCGAAAAAGTCACATTTAAATGTATGAAATAAGTTACATTTAAATACATATATTTGAAAAAAACACTTCGATTTGAAATTGCTATTACTACTACAACTACAGCGGCTCTTTTATATCTTTCACTTTGAAAATGTAAATCATGAGATGATGCTTGCTACCTTTCTTATTGCCTTTTGATAGTTTTTTCTACAAGAAAAAAAAATTAAATGGGTAAATGCATTTATTCCCTTATAATTTTCCCGTCTACTGGACTCCCGTTTATTGAGTGTTTGAAAAAAACTTTAACTTCTTAGACCGACCACAATCTCATTATTACTATATAACTTCATCTATTTTACTCCTACACGGCTAATCCTAACCATTATTCTACTTTGGACACGAGCAAATCGTCTCATGAATCAAGTTACGTTAAATCTGTTCCTATTATTCGCTCCCGATTGACTATGTGACAAAATGAATAACTTACTTTAAAGTATAAAGGTACTTGTAGTTTTTCCTATGTATTTTAGTAGTAGTAGCTGCATTTGCTTGCACAAATAAAAGCTATTGGTTTCTTTAAGTAATTCTTTGTTCAAAATTGTGCCTATTGAAGATGTAAAACGTCTTTTAACTCGGGTTCGATTTTTTTGTCTCACGCTTTCCCCATTTCTTCACTAAAGGATAATTAAAAACGAAACGGAGCAGTATCGAGTTCAAGAGTACTCTAAGATACTTTAACTACTACTGACTGATACTGCTGAAATTGAAAAGGTCGATTCGCAAGTAATTACCTTGACTTGCTATAATATGTCCTATTTGTTTAACTGAAATGTAGTGATAAACCAAGAGAGACAAATGGGACTGACCACTTTTAATAGTAGGTCTTCGGTCTTGTCTGTTGAGTCAAGTGAATTTTTGCTGCTGAACTCTTTTGGCTGGCAAGACAGGAAATTATGATGACCACACAGTTTGGGTTTTAGGTTTAAGGTTCAGAATTAACAAAAGAGGAGTGAACTATTGACTGTGCTTCGTCTACTAGAGTTTACTACTACTTGCTGAATTATGAAATTGATCCTTTTGATGATGGTTTGTTTACCGTTTACCATTGTTTTTAGTAAATATGTAGATCTATCTCGTCTTTACCTTAGTAATATTGGTCATTGTACAAGGTATTATAGCTGACTATCACCTTTTCACGTCTAAAATTGGACCGAAGTTAAGGGATCAAACTTACTTCAGTGGACATAGGGAACCGGCACCTCTTGGGCTTAGATGATGTGGCGTGGATGAAGTTTTAGTGATAAGTTAACCCAAGTCAAGGAGTGACTGGAATAATTGACTATGGCATGTAAAAGAAATTCAACTGGAATTATCTACACAGTAGAACGGTTTGGTTTTTGGTTTAAACTTCTTTTTAATCTTTTTCAGCGTTGCGGCCTCAAGTTCCTGTTTTACACTGGATCTTCTGTCAATCAAAGTGGAACTGAGCTTCGAATGTTACTAATTAATGAGCTGATTTTTCAATGTATTAGAAACCTAGCCAATAAATAGGATATATGTAATCTAATATGTAACAAGTGGTCACACACACAATGATATTTAATACCTAATGATTTTAGGTTAGTTAGTCTTAACAGTATTTCAATTCGGCTAGAGCCAGTTTACCATACTACTACTGGGATGATTCATTAAATAATATTTAATTATAGATGAAACGGTATGATACATAAATGAATCAATCATTAGTGTGCATATACCTTGGAAGGGGTTTAAATTTTAAATGGATTCTAGATAGTCAACTGATATTACCATTACTACTACGATACTGGACTTGGTTCAAGTGAATAGATACATATAAATTAAACTTCTACTTAATATTTACTTTTCAAATATTTATAGTATCCCGTGGGGTCTTAAGTATACAGAGATACTATCTGATTACATAAATCAGAGCAAACCGGACATTTAGCGTTTAACATTGGATTTCTATTCGTTCTGAATGTATAGAAAATTGAAGAGATTATCTTTAGCTACGAGAGCCATTAAATAATCACCTAGTTCTACCATTTATAACAATGTATTCAAGCATGTTATCTATGTCGGTAAATATACGGGTCGGGTCAACGTACTTGGCCAGTGTTAACAATTAAATTGAACCCACATTCATGGAAAAATCTTTATCTAGTTTGTGTCAAACTTTGCTTGTTATAATTTGTAGTGTTAATTCTGTTAATTATTTTACAAAGGATCTGTAAGGTTTTAGTTTAGGATATTTGTCTCTGTTGATGATTGTCATAAAATGTTATATTCATACTATACAATACTAATACTTCGTACAAGTGCGTTGTGTGAAGTTAATAGCTATAATATGTCGTATGGGAATCTGGCGTCCTGGATATTATAATATTGGTTTAGAGAGTTGGTGATTGACATCGCATTTAATTAAAGCTGAAATTGAATCTAAAGTAAACCTTGTGAAAACGTTGAGTACTGTAAACAAATTACAGTTTTAAATTTCGGTGTTGTAGGAATTGTCTTTAAAGCTGTAACAAAATTAGTTAATTTTGAAAAACATTTTTATGGGTTATTTAGTCTTTTCAAAATCATGTTTTCTAGAGTTTTCATTTTTTCCTTAAAATCCTTGAACTTTTTAGAACGATTTGGCTTTAATAACAATATTAAGGCCATATCAGTATCTATGAACTATGAACAAACACATAAGATTAAAAACAAGTGAAAATTAGCTGAAGATTGTATAATGATGACTTGGACCATTATTTCATATCTTTGTGTCTCAATAAGGCAATTTGTTCTAGTAGATAATCAAAAGGCCGATTTCTTAAATTGCTATATTATCAAATATTGCGTAATAGTGATGTTTGCAGGTAGGTAGACTTTTAGTAAATAAAATAATACAAATAAGGGCACATCTATTCATTTTATCACGATTACAAAATTGTACCAAAGACACCGCACCCCTCACGCACGAGCAATAAATGCGAACTATTATTACTAATCTTAAGTATTTTCATTCATCTTGGAAATTCGTACCTAATATTTCAAAACTTAATAATTATCATAAAGCAACACATCAGTTTAAATTGTATGAAATTGTTTTCGTATTTTGAAAGGCGTCTAAGATACATAGTCCCCAGAATGATCATCATGACCATCAGACATAGCACTATAATGTATCCCTTCGAAGAGCTCTCCATTCGGATACAAGTCTACAAGTGTGCGGAATGTCTTGAGCTCAAAGGGCACGCACAGCAAAATAAATTATAACCCGAGAGTTGTAAAAGTGGGGGTGGTCCATTTAATAGATTTTGAAATTTTCACACACAAACAATAAAATCAATAACCAATTTTGTCAATTATATTAAACAATACGAAATGATTTAATTCACACGCACAACCATGATGAAGACCTCAACCCATCTTGTAGGTCCATTGGTCCACATCCATTTTTATGTTCAACAACAATGAAAAACTATTTACTTGTTTTCAGTTCTCTTTTATAAGTGTTTGGCCACAAAGCACTCCGGCGTATTAATTCTAACCTCTCATTATCTCCGGAAAATAAGGTACCTAATGGAAGATTTTGGGATGAGACAGTACATCAAACACGCTACGAATAATATGGAGCCAACACGACATTGTATTCACGCGTATGTGAAATTAATCATATTATTAGTTTTTTTATATTTTGAAATGTCTGGAGAACATTATGGCATCTGTATCTGGACCACCCCCTTCTCCTTATTTTTTTATAAAATAATTTACCTAAAGCTGGAGCAGGTAAGTGCCCTCGTGCCCTCTAGTTGGCCAGTCTTTCCAGACATAACAAAAGCACAAGGAGTGATATCATCATAATTTGTCATAATATTATCAACCCCATCACACCACTTAATAATAAATAACACATTACGTTAAAACCAACTTATTCAGAGGATTACTATTTAATCTTATGACTTGTTTATAATGAATCCTCTCCCATCACTCATCCTACTGTCTTTTCTCTCAGTGACCACTACTTTTTATACATAATCAAACCAGAGTAGTTAGCCAGAAGACTAATCAGTGTGGATAATTAAGCATTCGCATTTTATTTTTTTGTTTTCTGGTATCGATGATTACTAGAACTTTTTTTATGTAACAGCGGAAGTGAAGATGTAACATCATCATAAGAATAATACGAAGTAATATTAGGATTCCCACTGACTGGAAGTTTTTGCTGGGTGAGACCATACATACATTTTAATATAGCCTTGTATTTGTTTCTTACAAATACCAAGACTCTTCTGATGTCTTGGTTGGGGATTACCTCGCTATGCCGCAGATGTAACCACGAGATTTCGACCACAAAAATAACCAAATGAAAAAGATAAAAAAATTGAAACTCTTCTAAAATGGTTCAGTAATAGGCCTAGCAAGCTAGAAGCATTTATTAGTAGAAGTAGATGAAAATGAGAAATACCACAAAAATAATAATTATGTCTATCCATGTAGTGGTTTGGTCCAATGAAAAAAGAAACCCTTCATCATTCATAATATTTTTGTGTTGATTAACTATGCTTGCATGATATGTTAAGATAGGGAACTGGAGTTCTAATGATTGAAACAATTATCCAGATTATATTTACAGTAGATTTGTCTATTTGTCCATATAGCTCAAAAATGAATAATGAAACCTATTAGAGATTAAGTTAAAGTTAAATTAATAACAATTAATCCTGAATATTAAAACGGAATGTACATAAATTGTAATTGTAACTAAAAAATGGACCGAGTGCAAGGGTAAATATAAAATATGAAGTAGGTATTTACAAGTGGATACAAAATTTCATTAATTTCATGTGAATTTTTTAATAGAAAATAAATTTAAGGATTAGATCTAAAGCTTTTAACTCTATTTCTAGTGAATTTTGAAGGGCTTTATAATGTCAATAACAACTTATGCAAGTAGAATGGATTTATTTGCTGTGGAATTTTAATTCAATTCCTTATTTATTCTAAGTTTCCAAGAAATCTGTGTTTCTAGTTCACTTTTGTTTTCTTAGTATTTCCCTATATATATTAGGGTAAATAGTATTTAAGGTAGAGTGGGCGTATGCATCAGTAACATTTTGAAAACGAGATAAGGTTTTAACATTAGTTGGAAAAGTTGGACTAGATTCTGTGGAAGAGTTACACAATGGACTGAGATAACTAGGTGGCCCTTATTTTTGGAACTTGGAATACTTTTTAAGTAGGAACGAGAACCCGGAACACGGAAGCAGACTTAAACGTCTTACATTATAATAAAGGATTTTAGCCTTTACAACAAATAATGACCACTCAAACCCAAAGCATTTTTTACTAAATTAAAATTACTAAAGAGGTTTTTGAGCATGCTTTAAAATATTATAATGAAAAATACTAAAATTTGTGTTCTAGGCTGAGTCGTCATTTGGTGGTTCTTAAGAATTCACAACTGACCAATTGTAGCAAACCATTATAAAGCAAAGACCACATTATTTTAGAAGGAATTGAACATTTCGTCCACGTAAGGAACTAAGGTGAGTAAATTGTACGATATTTTCCAGACAAGGCAAGATGAAGGGCTCACATTTTAACATTTGTGTTAATAAAGCCAAGGTCTTACTTAAAACTGTCTCATTACTATATTGGTATGTGTTAAAATTAGAGAAAATTCTCACATTTCTTCTTTTAGTCAATTAGTAAGGAAAATTATTAAATGTATTCGCCATGTTGACACATAGCATGGGAAACTGTGAAAATTGAAGCTAATAATATGCATGTCATGCACCACTGAAGCTGAGATAAAGGAACTGGACTGATTGCTCTTACGTGTAGCATAGTTTTTTTACAATTTTTAATTTTTATAAAATTAGCTTTTGCCCATGTATCGCGTTTCATTATCGCAAACTATTTAAAATTGTTACCATTGAAAAATGAAGTCATGTAAAATTGACTGATATTTGGCCTGAGCATTTCAATTAAGTAGTTAAATTTTGTTTTAAAAATATAAGCCACGAGTGCAGTATTGTTTTTAATGGAGTATTATATCGCAGAGGAAACAACCTTAAGGAATACATGGTAGATATAGGCAATGCACTAGGATAAGATCTAAAGATAACATGGAAATGTGACCGAAGTGAATAAATATCTCGATAGCCAGGTCAAAACGCCGGGATATGTATAACATCTTTTAGAGCTCATTCCGCGTTGTTAAAAGAATAAAAAATTAATCTTCGACTACGTACTTTTAGACTAATACATAATAGATAAACCAAAAATGTATCTTACTATGAATAACCATTAAATACCAAGTTAAGATTAATCAGATAAACTCGAGTGGCAAAAAAAAATCTCTGAACATCCCTCTTGGTCAACTTTTATGACTGATGACGCGTGTGACCTATCAACTAATAATGGATGAATAAAAACTGTCCCACAAACGCCAAGAAAATTCATGGAAACCCCACCCCGGTATTTGGATCAAGTTACAAAGTCTGAGAAACTCTTAAAATAAAAATCTCGATAGTTAATTTTTTTAATGCTATTATGATAAAAAGTACATTGAGACAATTCGTTCAAGCTGGAAGTTTGTCTAAAAGGTATAAATAAATACAAGTTGAACTTGACCTTGATGATCTCATGCGTAGCGACAAGGATGATAGCAAAATTGAAATCTAGGTAATTCATTGTATTATTTTATATGAATAATGCTACTAGTTTTATTCAACAATTAGACGACCTTCTCCAGCTACTTACTACTTACCTAATCTTTCATGTACTTGTATATGGTTTTTGCAACGTAAATTTACTCGTCTAAATCTCCGGCTATTTAACTCAGTCTAAAAGAAACAATTGTATGCTAAAGGTATAGCTTCTTATTCCCAGGTTTAGTGTCCATAGTCCACTGCTACTTAAATTCTACAACTACTACCTACCTTACTATCAGATTTATTGAGACTGTATTAAAACAGGACTTACATTCAGTGCACATTGCATGAGAAAATGAAAGAGAAACTTTAAAAATGGATATAATTCACATAATACAGTTTAAAATGGATCCTAAGGCCTGATGAAACTCCTTTTGGTTCTTGTTAAAATCAACGGGGCAATACTACTATTAAATTAACACCAGACCATGTGCTAAACGCTAACTATAACTACTTTTCATTTCCTCACCTAGAGGATTTAGCTAAGGAAAAAAATATTAATTATATATGATTAATTGGCATATTGGCTAAAACACACTAATGCCACTACTATAAAACACCAATACGAAACAATGCAATTAACTAAAATCTGAAATGCTTGAATGCATTCATAATTCATATCTTAAATCCCACATCATCTTCATCATTATCATGTATCAAGAAAAAAGGTAATAATAAGGTGGTAAAATATTATACTTAACTATTATACGCTAGTATTATTATTACTATCAAAGGTCTGTTTTAGCTTCAAAGAATACGAAAAAGAAAATAAAATAAACCGTCTTCATACAACTCCTTGTGGGTTTATATTCTCATCTGGATCTTAAAGAGAATATGTGAGAATTTGATTATTTTTTATATATTTTTCTTTTACAATGCAACTTTAAGATTAAAGGGAATACGTAATCTAGCAAGTAGTTCAAAGAAGAATTGCACTTTTTCCAGACGGGTTATCATTTTATGAATACATATGCATATCTGTGTGTGATTTTCTGAAAATAAAAATTTGATGTAAACCACTGGAAAAAATAGTTTCACATCTAATCTAGTGTAATGTAAAGGCGTTGTTGGGATTGAACAATAAATCCAGGTATGATGAAATAGAATTGTGAGTATTATTACAAGTGGTGCAAGGTTGCAAATAGTGCAATGGGGTATAAGAAATAAGAAAATTATTTTTACTCAGGTATGAAAAGTACGTAAAGCATTTGCCGGCTGTAAAAAAATTTTTATGATGTATTCATGTTGAAAAAGACTTGAAGAAGACCAAGGCCAAACAAAGCGATCCCTTATTAGTATTAATCGCTATGTATTATTTGATCCAGACTTTTGACCAGAAAATTATACACACAATATCAAACCCAGTCCGCAATTTAGAACTTCATGTTGAATCTGCTCTATTATCTCTTTCTTTGGATGCAGCTCAAGACTTTTTATAAAGACGTCAATACACTATTCAATGATACAATTTAATACAAAATTTGTGAAACATGCGATCTCAAGTTGGTACAAAGTAAAATATACACAGATTCGTTTTTCTATTGTATAATACGGGATGTTATCAGACGCTTTTTATATCAATTGAGGATTGAGCTCCCTCGTGTTATACTAGGGATCGGATTATCTGGCGTTGAAATTTTGTTTGATTTATGTATTGGAAAGAAGCCCTTAGCAGTATGGTAGCCACTCAATGAGGTACATTCGAGTATACACGGGAGGCTACATTATCGAAGAGGTCTTAGGGAGTCTAGAACGTTGCTTGTGGGTAGTAGGATCAAGTAGTAATGAAAAATGTTTACGTAATGTAAAAATGGTAGAAATTGGTGCAAGTAATTCCTGAATTTGGATTTGGTCACAACTGAAATGACATATTGCGTTAAGAATCAATTTAAAGAGAATAAACCATGACAAATGGATGTATCGTTAGATTGTCGTTATGAAATTAAAAACTTTCTGAGCTAAAAGTTTGAAAATGACGATTATGATGTTCATATGCTCAGACAAATTGTTTTACGAAATTTAAAACTTGGATCCATGCAATTGTTGAAGAACATACTCCATACAAAAGTTTGGAGACATAAAGTTTTTGTAGATAATATATACAGTTTTATTATTCAAAAATGTCCCCTACTTGACAAGCAGACCTTTCATAACTGATTGAGTGAAATTCCTTTAAAAAAATAAACAAGTAGGTTACCGATTTGCTTCCAAAATTCCAAAATATAATCTACAAAATATAATCTACACGATCGCAATCATTACAATTGCTCCGGATTTTTTTAAACTTCATTGATAAAAATTCAAACCTTTCATCAAATTCGAGTCAAAATTGCATGTTTGAGTACAGCCTCAAATATACTTTTAAAATTTTATGTGTTATATTATAAAATGCATGTTATAATATAATATGCCCTTCATGCATCACAAATAGATAGATGTTCAATTCCGTCTACATTTACAAAACTCCTCCATTGTGTCTTAATTTGATTCCAGTATACACATCACACATCGACCTATGCTATGCTATCGAATTCAACATCATACGAGAGTCGGAATAATGCATTTTTAATAATGACAATAATGACATAGAACTGGATTAGTGCAGGCAACAAAGTTCACACGCACAACTAAATTTGCATTCCCTTTACGATTAACATTAACTTTTCATTTCAGGGCTAAAGAATCTCCATGCATGCTAAAAATTAAAAAAAAACCTAGTTGTAAGTTGTAATAACTTAATAGATAATAATAAAAGTCCTTTTTATTCTCTTTCGTATCCTTTGTGAATAAATCAGCTCAATCCTTCATTTCGTTTTATTATAAATGTACATCTTCATGTTGATTATTGAATTTCATGTAAATTATATTTTGTATTAATGTTACAACTACATCGTTTGGTGTTGGCTTCAAGTAACGATTTAATTCTGGGGTTGCTTAAACTTGGTATTACCCACTTGTAAAAACTTGGTTTGAAAGTCAAAGTCAACGAAAAAAGCCGGTTTACCTTACAGCACACGAAAAAACTTTTGTTTTTCCAATTTGTTTTGCTTATTTTTCAACCCTACCATGATTCTAGCACATGCTATGAGATCCTTTGCATTTTTTGCATCTTATAAGCATTTCCATGCGTTTTTGTTGACTAAAGCTACTGGGTTCAAAAATTAGCATATACATGTAATAATTACGCATATTTGAAACGGAATATGAGAGATAATTTAAAGGGTGCGTATCATTTATTGCTTTTGTGAGCAAGTAATAAAAAATTAGTATTATTGTGCTAATCAATACCTTAATTATTACTTTTATTAGTTAATGTGCTTACTGAAAACTAATTAAGTATTTTTTTTCCTAAAAAGTGTTCATTCAATTTATATATATTTGTATGTGTGTATTCGTAAGATAATAAGACATAATTTTGTACAGACTGACGACCTTCAAATAAAAATTCAAGAGCAAGGACAAAAGAAGGTGTTGTAAGATTGTGAGCAAATAAATAATAATAACAATGCTAATAATGTTATATTAGATAATTATGTCTATCTGTAGTTTTAATTGTATGGAAAAGTAAATTATAATTTTTTTCTCTGATAATGTATGTAAGTAAAGGAACACGCGCTTGTTAGAATGCCTAATTGTTATTAAGTTATTTTATTTTTTTAAAGAACTCGTGTAGCGTGTTTTTTAGATTTTTTTTCAAATTTTTATCCACAGCAAGTGGATATATTTATAAAATTTTTACTAAAATAAATTAAAAAAAAAATTATGGATGCAAACTGCATAGAAATCAAGGCCTTTCGTTTATCATTAATAGCTTGTTGCACAGGGTTGGTAACAATATATGGGAACACGCTTGTCATATTTTGGGAACTTATTACATTGTAAATTATTACAAAGAAATAAAAATTCAACTTCCAGACTATGAATAAAATTTCCCGTTCTCATAATTAACATACTTATCAGGATGTTTTACATTAGAAATGTCCAAAAGTAGGAAAGGTAAAACTGAATTTTACCTTTACATTTAGATAAATGCAATCTCACGACCATCGTATCTGAAATGCTCCTTTAACAAGATATAGCAACACAAGCTTAAAAAGAGTGTTAGTTAAACTTAGAAAATTTTTAAAAATTAACATCAAACTTAAAACATCGATGCGTCATGACCTTGACAATCTAATGCAGTTCTGGAGTAAAAATTCCCAAAGAAAGTTATCCTCTTAGTATATTTTTAACCCTGGGAACTGCATCTAATCTGATTGTAACATCATCAAGTTGCGAACCTGAATGCTGACTGAATTACAAATTACAACTCTTGTCCACGTCAATGCATCCATTTCTATATTAAGGTCAGAATTCTCTACAAAAGCAAACGATAATAATAATCACCTGAAACTGGACTGAGAACATATGAATAATCCAGTGCCAGTGTCACTACCACCTTTGTAATCGTCCTAACCACAGTTAATCAGTAGTATTGCAGTAGCAGTTACAAAAAACATCCATCCGTACGAATAAAAAACTAGTAAATTATATGAAAGACATGGAATTCATTTGATGTGATGTTTGCAACTGGCAAGGTATCAATTTACCTAGATTTTTGCTTAACCTTGGCCACACGTGTAATGATGGCTAATATAATGGTTCTTAGGATTACCTAAAATGATCCAGCAGGGTTATATATCCTTTTGGTGGTATAAAATCGCCAAATAATAAATCATAACCTATGAACTAAACTATTCTATCATCATAACAAACTCACCGATCCCTATCAACTCGTCATGACGTAACATTTAGACACACACTTGAATAATGCATAAACATTATGCTGAATTGATGTTGAGCTGTGTGATTGTGTTTGTTTGTCCAGCAATAATCAATAATGCTCATATATGATGTATTATATAGATAAATGGATGCTATGCTTTTCAATTTCAAACATTTACCACAAATAACCTCTAATTTTTTTCATTCTGGTATGCATCAAGTTGACTTGGAATCTATATTCTAGTCCGGAAGTGTCATGATTTCATTAATTATCTGATCTTATCATTAGGATTGTTTTGTTGAATGCTACCTGGAGTTGGTTACATATTATTTGAATTCGCACTGTGCGTGTGGGCTGTAATTGGTTGCCAAGTGTGTTTGAACACCGAGGTAACAATGGGTAACGTTCCAACATTTTTTGTAGTAGTTTTGCATACGTAATATTTCAAAGTTGCGTGTGAGAAAATGTGTAAGCTGTAGAGTATATAAAAATACTGGAAAGATTGAACGGATATGGGTTTCAATGTACGACTAATGTCCTGTATTAATTCATACGCAATAGTTCTTATGACTATAGCATTTATAAAAAATTAGAACACTTTTTGCTTTCTGTAGTTCTCCTTTCTCCTTTTGGAAAAGAAACCTTGCATCTGGTTTCATTTCGTAGAAAAATGACCTTCGCATGGTCCTTACAACTAAAGTTCATGATAATAAAGTCATAAAGGGGTGTGTGGGGCATAAAATAACTTTTGTGTCATTTTACTTGATAATTTTTTGCTTGAAAATGAAAACAAAACACGTAGTATAAGAATAATCCCTAGTATTAAATATAGCCTGGTAAAATATTACTGTTTTGATCTTAGTTAGAAGAAAAAGAATTCCAAACTATCACAGTAAAAGAATCACGCAGAGAAAATATTTAAATTATCAGTTTCCTTGAAACTTCTTGCCTTAATTTTAGTTTGGATAGAGAAAAACTTAACTGTTGAAATGAACAGTTAAAGTGAAAGAACAATAAAATCAATATTTAAACGAGTTTTCTTTAATATTCCCATTAGTCTTAACTGTACTGTATATCTTGCATCAGATTTCTAAGTATCTTGCAAGTTTCTTAAGTTCCGAGGACGACTAAATGAACCCATGGAGTTATTACTTCCTCAGTTATACCTTAGTTACACCCTCAGGTTCTTTAGCGCAGAATTTTTTTTTTTTTTAAATAACTGCATCAATTTTTGAATATAATTTAAATAAAAAAATTGAGATTTTGAAATAGAAACCGTAAACTAGAAAACCAATGATCAAAAACAGATTGGAATATGAATCCCTGCTGACTTATTTTTCTTTAATGTTGATTGATTTTGAGGGATTTAAAGCGTAAAACATTTGCTATTAACTTCAAACTCTCGTATTTTGATAATGCCTCAGAATCTCGTTTTATGTTTATCTTCATCATGCATCATATAATAACGATTGGTGATTGCCACTGGAGTAAATTTAATTAAAGTCCTTCATGATAAATTACTTTTGAAAATTCTATTATATATATTTACAGCTTTTTGGTTCATTGCAAAGTGTTCTGAAATCAATAACGATGTTCATGAAGTAATCCAACATCTTCATAGCTGCAACTGCAAAGCATCTCCCACCACAGGTAAATACTCAGAGGGTGCTAATAACTTTTACTACTACTAGTTTAAGTTTTAATACCGCAATCATGTACCAAATAAGCCGCTCTCAACTATATTTTCAGATAGTAAAATAAAAACAGCAAAGTTTACTTTAGCTCCAATTAGCCAATACCTTCTTGATGATGATCAAGAATTAGTTTTTGAGGAAATAAATGCATACATATTCATTTATAACTATTAATCAAGGACGCTTTGCATTTTCTTAATTTTTTTTACTTAGGTTTTGAGTTAAGCATTTACATTATTTGTGTTTGGTATCTAGTTTTATTTTTTTAAATTAAAGAAAATGTTAAGTGATTTTGTCGGTTTGTCTTGTGTTTTGCTTAAACTCTCAAAAATCTTATATTTCACTTAGCTATAACATTCAAAGCTTGAATGTCATATTTAAAGGCTTTATGGAGTTCAAAAACACATAAAAAACTAAAAATTCTCCCATTATCGCAAACCTCATGAAGGTTATTCGTAATTAGAAGTTGAAACAAAGTGATACTAACCTCGGGAAAGGTCACATAGATGAATTATCTACGTGAGTAATACAAATCAAAATCAACTCGTCATTCGGGCCAAACGTTTAAAAAATAAAAAAAAATAATGAGTCTTCTTAAGTTATACAAGTATATCTGTGTATATACAAAATAATTCCAAATGTGAGAATTATGGGATTATCTATTCTGCGGAAACTATTTCATACTATCAAGATTGAAATTGCGTATACTAACTTAAAGAGGCATATATAGACCCGTCCTTCACCCTTCTCATTGTCATGATAAAACATATAGAACAATGAAACCACGTTTTTTCTATACATTTCCACCCCCCAAAAATTTCTGAGTCTTGAGACTTGACAAATCTTCTAAGAAACTTACTTTAAGGAATCAAAAAAGGACCTAAAAAACCTACAGCTTATTTATGCACTTTTACCAATTTAAATTCCATATCCGGACAGCCCTACAAGAAAATGAGTTTTACGAAACAAAATTAATAAAAGCAAAAAACATGAAAAATCTTTGACGAAGTAGAAACGACAATCATACCCATGATTATGTTTAAAAAAGAAAAAAATCTCAGGATTATTTGCAATTGTGTAAAGGATCCTGTTCCATTGTCCATGAGCAAAGGTCTGCACGAGACACGACACATATATACACATAATAAAAAAGTTTTGGCAATGACATTTGAATGTCTTCTCTTCAACTTTGATTTCGCATGTTGGTTAAGTACTCTCTCTCCTCTCATCAGTCAGTTTCATGTAAAAGTTGAAACATTTTATATTTCTTAAGTCACTATCCATATGTAGCTTATTGTAGCAATTTTTTGAATACTTACTTTTATTATAAAAGAGTTTAAACCCAGAATAATATTTCTACCACTACCATTACCATTATCATCATCCCCCATCATCATGGTATTATTAAACCCTAAACGTATCATTATTATTATTACTATTACACTACTCCTAATACACATTGCGAGTCACAGAGTTACCTTTACCTTGCGTCAAATCCTATTTACTAAAAGATTGCGTTTATACACTTTTTAAATGGCTTTGGCTTATCAGTTTGTTCTCACAGAAAATATTATAATCAAAGTCAAAATGAATTTGCTTACGTGAACACTTTAACTGAGATATTATTGCCATTGGTTTTGTGTATGTTTGTGTGTATTTTATGAGCCAAATATGTAGGTAATAATAAAAATAATAACAAGATATACTTATACATAGGGTACAATCGAGATTGAGATAGATAGATTGAGATATATAATGTCAAAAAAACCCTCTCCAAGGTGCATTTCCCAATTCCCTTGTAAGTAACTTACTAAGTTGGAGTAAACGTCTTGTTTCTAGGTTTTTAGTTATTATTTTAATATTTAAAAACCACAATGAATGGGAAACAAACACATGAAAAGTGAAATGGATGGGAAATTGTTCTTACAGTATAGAGTTCAAGCACACACACGCTAATAATTCTTTCCAAGTTTGTTCGAACATTGTATATATAAGGTGATCGGATACATTTTACTGGTAAATGGTAATACATTATCATCATCATAAATATCTTTCTTAACTTATTTACGCTTGTAATTTTCGTTCCTGACGCAAATCCGAATCATTTATTGACAGGGATCAAGTGAGAGTTTTTGCTTATTTCCAAACATCCATCATAACAATATAACACACTAATCTTAAGAAGGTCAAACCGGTATCCGGGGTAGCCGGATAATTAATCTTCATCTTGTACATAACAACAGTTAACCTTACAACACTTTTAAGAACTCATGATCATGATTTGGATGAAAAAGTTGTTTTGTTTTTTTGTTTCTTTCGTTTTTGTCAGATCAATATTAAATTTTAGCATTTGATAACAATTAGCCGGGGAATTGAACAAAACAAACTGAAGTGGATTTAAATGCTTGCTTATTTCATGGTTACCTAGTTATATTAGACGGGATCATTTTGTTTAGCTTGATATATGTTATGAATTATGTAGATGTAAAAGGTATGAAAATGGTGTACATGTTGGGAACCTTATGGAACGTTTGGATAAATAAAGATAAGCAAATCTGGATCTTTCTCACCCTAAAATATTCTTCAAGTATGCTTCGTAAATTTAAATAACATATATGCCAAATGTATATTCTTACCTTTAAAAAATGCGTTCAAATCCTTGAAACCGGCTTCAAGGTCGTTAAATAGGTTACATTCAAAGCTCCAACAATAAACCCGTGCACGAAATGTCTTTTTGACAGTAGTTTTCAAATTAGGTTAGATTTTTTCTTAGGTGAGGTTACGTATTATACATTTTATTCTCTCCTACTGAAGCTTTAATCGTTTAATTGTCAATTAGTTCTACCTGATTCGCTTCTAGTAAAAGAAAACAGTCTCACAAAATGTTAAGGATAACAATGTTTTGGAAACTTTTAGAAGATATTGATGATTGATTATGTAACAATGTCCGTCAGATATGAGACAACGATGTCAGGAACTCCCTTGAGAAGCTATTTATTATATGTTTTTGGGGTGATACGACATAGCTCTTTTTTTAGAAAGAAGTTTTAGCTTGTCTTCAAACTACTGTATTGAAGATACCACTACCACAAGAATACTGTTCATCGACCACTTCAACATCAAAAAATGTCAATTCTTTCTTAAAAAGATTATAATACTTGCCAATAAGATACGCAAAAAGAAATCGAATCCAAATCCCATCCGCAAGACCAACACCACAACTTCCAGTTAATCCAGAGAAGTGTTTTACATATCAAATATATGCCTATAGGTTTGCTTACTTGATGCAAAAATCTCTTTCTAACAAGAAGGAAATGATGGCTTACTTATTTATGTCTGAATACAATTTTTACATTAATTTCATACACAACTCAATTATTATGGTTTGAGGTTTGATTAATTAAGTAAAATTCTGTTGAATATTGTGTCACTCTTTGCATGTGTAATAAAAAAATTCACACTTGATAAAATTTAACACTGAAATGCTTCTCCAGTTAGTGTTATCGGGGTAAGTTGCAAAAACTATTTTAAGATTATTATTATTATTACCACATAGAATGTAGGTAGCCCTTAGATTTTTTAAGCTTTAAAATTTTCTTTTTTCATAACAAAAGTCAAAAACTATACCCCAAAAAAGATATCTTTTTGACTATGATAACTCTTGATTTGAAATAAATGACACTGCTTATGAGATATGATGATGATGAATGAATTGAGAAATCAAGAATGAGCAGAAGAACTGCAAAGTTACAGCTCCAGACCAAGTCTAACATGACAATAAAAATGCGTGTGAGATAGGCACTTACTATATTTACTGAACCAGTAGTAGCAGTGGCATCATCAATTTTGTATTATATTTTGTATACAAGGTAACACGCTAGCTTGTATATTAAAATGAATGCTGAAAAGTCTCACGTATCAATCACGATATGAGTTAAACTGTATAGATAACTCAATATGAGTGAGTCCGGCAGTACAAGTAGTAGTTAGGTTTGTAAAGTAATACTTAATGCTATTGATGCTGGTACTTTTTTGGTACCAAAATACCCAAAGAGTAAGTGAGAGAGAAGAAGAACGATCAAAACAGAACCTTTGTACACTAGCTTATAGTTAGAAATCTCTTGGTTCAAAGTCTCAAATAAAAGTAGCCAGCGTAATCATCCACACCACACTATTAATGCAAAGGTGGAATATAATATTTTTTGCAAGTTCCATTTTACTATCAAACTTCAGCACCTTTATAGTGATAAAAGTAATAATTTCGAAGTTAATATAGAAATGGTATAAGGTGATGATGAAGATGGTTGTAGTTTAGATGTCAAGCTTTTTGCAAAAAGGTGGAGATCAACTTGTTAAACTTTTTTATCAGTTTTGCTGCATAAATGCATGAAATTCAAGCATTCAAGAAATGTATGAAATAACAAAAATTTAGTATATTATTATTGGTCTTCCAATCCATCTATCTTTGGATGTAGAGATGATGTAGATCGGGTGACTTTTGTGTGCATAGCATGTAAGTTCATGTTCCTGATTTTTAATATGAAAAATGTATTTTTTCATATTTTGTTTATTTCATGAGGTGATAGCGATTCATAGAAAGAGGATAGATGCATTTTTTTGCATCCCTTATTGTTTTCACTTGAGAGATTAATAGGTAGTTTGATTACAGTTACTGATTTGCCTTTTAAATTTGAAGTTTGCTGATTTCTTTGAAGTTCGGATACTTTAGATGACAATATTTTGACTAAACGTTGTAGGTATTAGGTATTAAGGGGGTGTTTAATTTTAGGGAAAATGTTGATATTTTTTGTGAATCTGGCATATTCAGAAAAATGAAAAAAAGCATATATCCTAACAAAGGTACTAAAGCTTACTGCACAGATTCTTTTCCGGCTATTTTTGGGGTTTCAAAGTTAAAAGACAATTTCCTGACTGCCTGAAAACTGTTATTCATTAATGTAGTAACACATAATATATTCGATCTTCGTTGATATATTTTTCTATTTTGCAAACCGATGGTGATCCTTACGCCACATGTGTATTTATTCATTCATGAGAATCTTAAATTTAATATTGTTTGCAGAAATAAGAAACTGAAGAAATAATCTCCGTGATGAAACGCAATTTAATTTTATGGATTAAATATTTAATAAAAAAAATAAACTTACATATTGCTGAGAAGGGTAGCTGATATTCAAAAGCGTTCCTGTACTCATCTTATCTTGTTTCCACAATAATGATGACGGCATTGAATTCAATTAATGAAGACTCATTGTCTTCGAAATGGTCACTATTTTGAAATCCGATGATGAATATGACGTACTGATTGTGGGTGTCAGTATAGCACACCTGTTAAAGTACAAATTAAAGGCCAAAGTTCATTTCCTGTTTTTCAAATTTCTGTGTTGTTCGAGTATTGACACACAGGTTTTATTATTTTGTTGTTCTGTGCTGATGAAATCTTTTTTTTGGCATGAAACAATATTTAGGAACATGGAAATGAACTTGAAAATTTTGATTTCAAAGCGCAAAGCATTTCTTCATTTTTGATTAATTAAACTGCCGACGTAAACTAGACTTTTTATAAGGTTTTTTAATTTCAATCGATGAAAATTCGTACAATGAAAGTAATAATGCAGCTTGATATTCGATACGTATTCGATATATTCTTACGTAATTGTTAAGCAGCAATTAAAACATTAAAGTGGTCACAGAAAATATTAAGATATTAAAAACATTTTAAATTTGAAAAATTTTTCATCAGTTTTTCTAAAGGCCTACTCCAAAGGAAAAACGGCATAGAAAACATTATACAGTGTAATTATCACTACATATTGGAAAATATTATGAATAAAAAAATCAGAGCTGTTAATTTTATTTGATTGATTAAATACAAAAAAGTTACTTGATATAACGAGGAAATTTTTATCGATACAGTAATTAAATCTCCACGTGGATAATTATTTAATTACAAACCAAAATACATCTCATAAATCGTAAATCGAAGGCTCTCTTTTTTTTAATGCTACAAAAGAGTGTAATATACCTCTCAAGGGACATAAAACCTAAAACATATTAACTTATTTTTTCATCTTAAAAATATTTGATTACCACTTAAATTCTCTAGACATTAGTACAAAGTTCACACTTCATAAAACAAATTCCCAGGGCAAAAAGTCCTGTCGTTTGATTTTTTGTAGGTATTTGACACTGATTATCAAATTAAAAAGAGAACTTTAAAGCCGGCCATATTGTAATTAAAATTCACATTAAATTGATCATGATCTACTTTTCAGCCTTAAGTTTTCGAATACATTACAAAAAAATTTATACCTTGTTTATCAACCTTGCTCTTTGGCCGGCAAATAATTTCAGAATTCTCCCTGCAGGTAATAATCTTCAATAATATTTAGAATCATTATCTTTTTAATTACTGTTTTATGATGTTTTAAATGGAGCATTTCTTGTTATTAATGGTTGTTGCTCATTCATTTTTAAAACCTTAAAAAGATACTTAAACATTAAATACGGATAGGTGTATATAAGCTATGGCAAAATTATGTTGATTTGTGTATAATTATAAACAAAAAAGTCATCATTGGACTTTGAAATATTTATATTTATTGACAAATAAAAAACTTGAAATCCTCAAAAACAATCCATATCCATAATTTAAAATTTTAAAGCAAAAAAAAGCAGCTTAAATGATCAGGTGAGTCAATTACACGTCTCATTCGGATGGATGATGTGATTAATAAAAATAAAAATGAGATCAAATTATTAAAAATGCGTAACTACCAAATATTGATGAGGAGTTTTCACAAATAACGTACTTTCATAAATTTGAAAGATTCTGGGCAAAATTTTGCATAACTTGCAATATACTACCAGGCAGAGATTTCCGGGGAAGTCCGGGTACTTTTAGGACAATTTATAAGATTGTATAATCCCTCTGGTTTTCCTTCATTTACTCTTTTCCCACCAGTTAAAACCGTTATTAGTTAAATCACTCAAAATTCTAATTAAGTTAATACACTTAATTAATGGATCACCCTCTAATTGTTTTTCATCTCGATGGTTCTATTTAATTTTTATTTCTTTAATTTTATTAAACTTTCGATTGTTGTTGTTTGTAAGTCGTATTACTCATAAAGTATTTATTGTTATATCGTTTCACTTCGTCATTACTTAAGTATTAAAATAAGTCTCAAGGTTGTAATCTTTCCTGCCCTGCTTACTAGATCTAGTCTGTACTTTGATAATTTGCAAACTGAGTACTAAGCAATCACTCAACGGGTGACTTTAAGAAAATTTTTAGAGACTTTGAATTATTCAAAGACTGGATGCGACGATGGGAATTCCACCACAATAATGCGTTTTTCTTTCCTACTACACCATAATTTACATTAGGTTCAGATGTCAAGACGATATAGGTTAATTAATGCAATTTACTTGTAATTAAAACATTGTAAAACTAGCTTCACTGTTATGATAAGGAAAATATTAATAACTAAAAATACCCAAGGTCAACTTGAGACTGCATTTCATTAATCGCAATATCGGAAAATATTTTAATATTCACAGTATCTAAATAACTAGAGCAGTTTTTAACTATTGCTCTTTACACAAAAGTATTCCTAGATGAAAAACGAACTTCTTCCGTCCAACTTCACTTATCTTTAGTTCGAGCCATGGCCTAATAGGTTTGCACAGTTAATGCATCGTGGTTATATGATTCTTTGTATTTTTGCTTTCAAAAGGTTTCAAAAACCAGTGAGATTGCAATACTACAGTATTCCATCTATAGGGTGACCATCGATCCCAATCACAACGAAAAAATGGGGTACTTAATAATACCCCTTTTAATTATTCTTTTGTAAATTTTTAACCCCCCTCAGGATATACTCCCAAGTCTATCCTATACCTAATAAAGGGATTGAAAATTGCTTTCGTTGAAATATAGAGTATTCTGCCATCCCCTATCCATCTAGTTTATACCTTCAGAAGAACGAGTCCTTAAATTTTGTGTCATATTGCTATTCGTTTCGAGAAAATTTTCGTCGAAAAGGTATCGCCCAACTGACCGGACCCCGGCCAAACCATTCACATAAAAAGGGCTCTTGCCAATTATCAATCGACTTAAAATTTCATGGAGCACTAGTGTTTGCAACCATCCTGACCGATTTAAACTTTCCAGCATTCGCTTGAAAATATTTTATTTTTTCCAAGACACGATGGTACGGTTTTAGCTCCATAGATTACACAAATGAGCTATGACCTATAAAACCCGTTTTCGAACTTGTCTTTAGTCTTACAATTAGTTTAGGGTTGTTGAGTTATAGTGGCACGTACAGACAGTAGACAAGCCTGTATATAGTTCTAGAAGTCCTTTGATTTGGCAAATTTCCTTATCTTCCTGATAAAAAACCTGTTCAAAGCACTATTGCTATTTTCAGTAGATTTTTAACTACAAAAATGATTTAAAGATTATATAAGGAAAATTACAATACAACTTGGGAATATTTTTTTTTTATTTCACTGAAGACCAATTTTGAATAGAATTAGGGGAAAGGCTTCCTCATAAAACCAAAGTTTCTTGTGTTCGCATCTAGAGCACGTATATAGAATCGTATATAGAATCAGACGTTTATAGGTTAGAAGACTGCGTGAAATAAAAATAAAATGCTGGAAATTCCGCAATTGATTTTCGGTGTTTTTTTGTGCTTTTTTTACCTTCAAGAGTTATGGCAATCACTATCATTTTACAAGATAAAATTGAGACAAATTTGATAAATTACTAACGGAGGATCAAAGATATAGATACCTTAATACGTATTGGTTTGATCTTGATAAACGTATTGGTCTCTATAATTAAGAAAACGAAAACTTAGGTTAGGCCATTCTATTTCAAATTAGACGTTCCTAAGTGCACGTGCATACTTATCTTTTAAAAATGATTCGTAAGCAGTAAAGTTAGAAGAATGCTAAAAGTAAATCAACAGTACACGGCTGGAGATAATTGAAAATCATAGGCGTAGATTGATTTAGGAATTAAATAAATGTAAATTTCGCAGCGGCAGCGTCATAAATAGTATAAGGAGTTAAAGTACGTTCTTCAGAAGGATACAAAAAATGTACGATTCAATTGAAAGTTATTGACTGAAGACTAGAATCCTCACCAAAAATCAAAACTATCTAAAATTAAAAATTGAAAATCTTAGTTGAAATTTGCGTTTAGACAAACTCAAAGCAGAAGAATGAGGGTTTAAAAAATTTTGAACTCAACAAAAGACAATTAAAGTAAAATACAAGTGCTGTAGAAGATCTATATGACATGTGAACTTTTCACTATATGCCAATAGCACTTGTCACTTGACAAAGTCATTCGGTCTGCTTCCTGATCAATTCAACTTCCAACAATACTGACATTACTCAACTCTGCAGCTGAAATTGCATCAGGGTTTTATTGCCTAGGACTTAAAAATAATTTTAAATGAAGTTATTTCGCTTTTACTGAGATCCAATATCAAAAAGTTGAGAACAGGAAGGTATTACTTTAATTTTGAGACAAAATAGAAAACAAGCGAAAAGTCGACCTTGACTTTGAAGCTTTGGGAAATGGTGCATAATTATGATTAATAATATTTGGAGCTAGAGCTATTAACATAATTGTCGGATTTCTGTAATGGTGAATTAAATTACACTTAATACCTATTTAATCCAGATTCAATCTGAACCTACTAACCATTATAATTTTTATTATTAATAAACCACGACAAATGGATATATGAAAGTATCGTTAGATTATCTTTATGAAATCGAAAACGTTCTGTTGAAAGTTTGAAAATGAC
>JAQGBU010000193.1:0-48599 GCA_034698605.1 Isotoma decorata
TAACTTCAGGGTTCGCCGAACAGCGAACAGTTGTTCGCGAACAGGTGTTCGTTGCTCGCCAACTTCAGGACGCCCTTGTAGTTTGCAGGAATTGGATTTTTATTGCAGAGTCTGTTTGAAGTGAGAAATACTTGAAAGCCGCCTCACACGTGCATCAAATGCTCTTTTATTGTGGTTTCTACATTTTGTAATATTTATATAAAAGGATGAAAGTCTGAAATCCACGTTCCTGGACACAAGATAATAAAAATTTAGTTTTTTAGGCTAAGGCTAAGGCACACATTTTAAATAGTAAAACGGGATTATTCTTAAATTTTGTAGTATTTACAAACAAAATATGAGTGAAAGTGTTCAAGGAAGAGAAAATGACTTTATTCTTGTGAAAGGTAGAAATGGACGAAGAAATAAATCTACGTTTAGTGACCTTATTACAAAAAATGATACCAATAAAATGACACCTGCTACAGATAATAATCATCCTTCTCCAGAAACTGTGATCAGGTAATCTTCATTCTCATAATGGTTAATTTATTTTTAAAAAATCCCATATTTTTATTTATTTATATTACATATTTGATATTATTAACTAAAGAGTATTTAGTATTTTGTATTTGGCCTTCGATTTTGTGATGAATAATTTTTTGTTTTTGAAGTACAAAAATGTCATAAATTATAATTGTTTTCTGTTGTGTGATATTTACAGACGAATCAAAGCTGCCATTGATCATCTCAAAGAAACGGATTATTTCGAGTCTTTTTATAAAGTGCTTCTTCAAAGTCTGGAAGAATTAGGATTTCCTGGTCCTGAACCTTTAGCCAAAAACGATAATCCAGAAAGTGCAGAAGAGACAATCAAGATCGTATGTTACGGGTTAGGGACCTTTTCTGACTGCATGATAGCTCGTTACCAACTAGGATTTTTGATACTGCTTCGAGAAAAGTTAAAAACTTCGGCTCAAGTTGAGTTGTTTGACCCAGTAAGCCAAAACTTTCGAGTATTCCTAATTTATTAAAGTTATATAATCACGAGACGAGAGTAGTAGAGAGTGACTCGTAGTTTCATCCGTTTAAGTACCCATTTCATCTATAACTTGCAGGTTTTTACGTCACAGGAAAAGGAAATTCTGTTAAACGAGTTTGGATTTGTTGTATTATCAGAAAACGAAGAAGGGAAGCGACGAGTAGATGACATGACTTTATTTTATTTACCTCATTGCTCACATCAACTTGTAAATAATTTATTATACTCCAACTGGAGTCCAGAAAGACTGAAATATTGTATAATTGTTTCGAATAGCTTTATAAACATAAGAGAATCTCTTCCTCCTAGATTATTGTCAGAGTCTTTGACATTTATCGATGGAGCAAAAACCGTTAGTGCTGAATATGGAGTAGTTAATTGTTTCCAGTTCCCAGATATTTTTAATGATACTGCAATACACGTTTTTCCTAGTTCAAAATTAAATCTTATAGATGAAGACTTTTGGTTGGATAAAGAACTTCCTGTTTATTCTAATTTAGATTTTGTATCTGTGAAAAAATCTTCAGGAAAATAGATTAAGTTTGAATAAGATTGGTGCATTAAAAATATTTTGCCTTGTAAATCATCAGATTATTTATGTTTGTGGTATTGTGGTGCTGTGTTCTGATCATTTTTGTATTCAAATTAAAAAAAAAGTTTTATATTTCAGAACGAGATACATAAGAACTCACTTTAATTTTTTTCTTTTGCTAAAGGGAAATATATCAGTGGATACTGAATTTGAAGCGTCTGTAATAAATACAATTCCCAATAATAATAATAATTGTAATAATGATAATAACCTTTATTATGTGCGCTTATTTACCCAATGAATAGAGTTAGACACACATTTAAATTCGGCTCTGTGTTAATTTATTAGCATTATAGTATTTACTGAGATTTTTTATAGTTAAACGTATTTTATAGTCATGCAACAGCTGCTACTCTACCTCAGTCTGTTCAGTTTACTCATTTGTTCAGTTGTATGAGGAATTAATTGGAAATTTTGACAGGTACAACGGCAAGTGTCTTTTTTGCAATTACAATAATTACAAAGCTGATTGATATTCATCTTAGAAGCCTTCATATTCTTTCTCGATACATTTAGCGATAGTATTTAGTTGAATGTTGGTAGTGCCTTCGTAAATTGTCCCTATTTTACAATCTCGATAAAATTTCTCTACAGGGAAGTCCTTTGTAAATCCAACACCACCCATCCATTCTATACACTTGGAAGTAGTTTCGGTTGCGACTTCTATACAGACAAAAAACATACTCGATTAACATTTCCCATATAAAACTTGGTACTCAAGAATTGTAATTATATTATCAGTATGAAATCGGATTTGGGTCAAGTAATGAAGAATTATGTTCAGGATAAAAAATGAAGACAAAATGTCGAGATGAATAACTTTCCATCTCACCTGAACAGTAGAATTTGGCCATAGCAGCTTGTTTTACAAACGGCAAGTTTGCTTCTTTCAATCGACAAGCGTTATAGGTTAACAGTCTAGCACATTCGATTTGGGTTGCAACTCGAGATATTTGATGCTGCATTGACTATTTCAGATAAAACAAAAAACAAATAATGATATGCTTAGATTATTTTTCAACTCTTTCAATTTTATCGTACTTCAAACACTTGATAGTTCATAGTATAAAACAAAATAGTTGCTCACTTGAAAGTCAAACACTTTTTGGCCAAACTGTTTCCGTTGGAGTGTGTACGGAATCGTTGCATCAAAACATCCTTGTGCTAACCCTATCATTTGGGCACCAATACCAATCCTTCCACCATTAAGCATTTCTATAGCTATAAAATTTTAAAAGAAAGTTTATAAATGCACAAACCAAATTCAAGAGTTAATGTTAATGATAGGCTAATTCTCAATTAAGCTATAATATAATCAAATCACTAATAATGTAACCTATTATATTTTACTTTTAGCACCCTTTTTTCTTACCATACTTGTATCCCTTTCCAAATTCTCCTAATATGTTTGTTGCAGGAACCTAAAATCGCATTAAAATAAAAGTCACGTTGCAATAATTATACACCCATTAAAGTTTAAGATTTTTTTTAGAGACACTTTTTAGTAGTCAGGCAAGCCACACATACTGGTTTAAATCAGAACAGAACAGAGTAAAAATATTATTTTATTACCCGAACATTGTCAAAATGAACGGCGCAAGTTGTTGAAGACCTTATGCCAAGTTTATCTTCCTTTTTACCGACGGAAACTCCTGGCATTCCTTTCTCTACGATAAAGCAAGTGATTCCCTTGTAACCCTGAAAATAAACACAAATCGTAAAACATTCTTAACTTCGTTAGTTGGTGGCAATACTAACTTTCTGTATACAATCTGAAACTAAACACACGTACTTTAGAAGGGTCTGCATTTGCCATAACCAGAAACATTCCAGCCAAATCAGCACTTGAAATCCACATCTTGGATCCATTAAGGATAAAATCATCCCCATCCCGAGTCGCTTTTGTTTTTAAAGCAAAAGCGTCTGACCCTGATTCTGGCTCAGACAAGCAGAATGAACCTATCTGCATTCAGGTAATTCAAACTTAATCCACTTATTTCTCTCAAATGTTATCATTTTTAAATACTCTAAGTTGTAAAAAATGATTTACCAAGTTTGTCGCCAATAATGGAAGGTACTTTTGTTTTTGTTCTTTGGTTCCTAAACTTGTTATTAATGTATTTATCAGAGTATTTTGAATGTCACAAAAGACGCTTATTCCCGGATCAACTTTAGCCAATTCTTCAATTACTACTATTGATGATCCGAATGTTGACCCACTACCTCCGAATTCGGTTGGAATCTCTATTCCCATCAACTGAAATTACCATACAAAATGTAAGCAAAAAGGTATCCTAAAAGTTAAATTAATCATTTAATTATTCGTTAATTTTGTATCTTCATACCCCGTTTTCAAATAAAGCTTGAACTACGCTCGGATCAGTTTTTCCTTCTCTGTCCATTTTTGTTACAAGAGGAGCGATCCTTTCCTTTGCCATTTTAGATACTGTTGATAAAGGGACATTTTATAATTTATAGGTACAGCAACAAGGCATATATGATTTCACTTGAATTAAATCTAATGTCCGAACTACCTGTTTCCTTCATAATCATTTCATCTTCTGTCAAAACGGTGACGGGCAAATGCAACGGCTGATTTTGGATCGTATCTTCATTTTGTGACTGCGGTGGTGGAATTGAAGAGCTTGCAAGACTTCTAAAACATGTAAGGCGTGAAGACCCTACTGGGTGATTCCTGGGATTCTGTAAAATTATATCAATTATTCACTTAAATGCAACTGATGATTGAATTAAGTTTCAAACCTATTTTAGTTTTAAAATTCATTTTCATTCCGAATCCGGTATTCAGTTTGCATTCGTAATTTATAATACATATGAAATGTCTTGTCAGTCCACAGTCATCATCGATCTTATTATCAATTCAGTATTATCAATTTTTTATCATTAGTATTGTGTATTGGTTTCATTACTTGCTACATTGGTACATAACACATTTTTTTACTTTCTGTTGACAAAAACGCCACTATTTTGATCCTAAAAAATCTCTCATCTTTTCATGGCTAATCTAAAAGTAATTGGACATGCATATTATTTATCAATTCACAACAAAAACAAAGTAGGAATACAACAAAATTTGAAATTACCCTTTTTCTCAAAGCGGATGTAAAAGTTCTGCTGATTCTTAATGCGCAGTGATTAATATTCATTTTGAAGTGATTGTTTGTCGTCCAACAGTACACTTATCTTTTTTTATATTTTGGTTATAAAATTCCAATTAAATAGAATTGATTATTTCTGATCAATGATTGATTGTGTTTCTATCTTCAAATGTATTTCATTTGACTACAAGTTGCAGGATAATTTCAATTTTAATGCTTTTAATATCTTCTCCAGCTTATACAGTCAGTAAAATTTACAATTATCAAAATTGTGACATATTATTATTGTTCCATCTCCATCCTTTCAGAAGATGATAATAACATTGATGAAAAAATGTCAATGATTTCTGATTTCAAAGGGAAAGTGGATCAGAAAATTTCCCACAACTTTTTTATTTTTAAAAAATGTGGCAATCTATTGATGCTTGTCACGTGGGGCGAAGTGAAATTGTCCGACAGCCGCCCAACTCTTACGTCTCCGACATAATCTCGGCTAATCCCCTTAGGCAATTTATGAATCTAGAACAGTAAGGGATATAAGGGACGAGGGACTCTTAACTCTAATGTTTTGACAATCATTAAAGTCAAAATGTCCATGAAATTTTTGTGTCAAAGGAGAAATTGATTATAAGTTCACGTTTTTGTTTGGATGAAAACGTCAACCCTATCTGAAAGAACAGAATTTTCTAAAAACGTTTTGACAGTATAAAACGACGTATCCTGCTTTTATGCTATCATTTATTGCTACATTACCCATTTTCTAAATCGGTTTCTGATTAGTGATTTCGCATTATACACTTCTGAAGTCAAAATTTCATCCCAATCAATTAAAGCGTTCTATCGAGATATCGCCATACAGACAGACGGACGGGCGGACATGCCAAACATTCATAAGGCTAGGCTCCCGCTCCGGCTAATAACAGTAAAAAATTACAGGGAAACCCTTACGATTTTTTCAACGAAATATGAAAACGCAAATACTTCCTAGCTATTGATCGATCATTGTTAAAAAACATGGTAGTATAGTAGGAAAATGGGTAGTTATGGTGACAATCGATCACCAAGAAAAAATCGGGACGTTTTTTTAAATACCCCACCCCACACACACACTCTCTACTACTATTAGTATATTAGGAATCACAGTATACTTATTTGTAGTATATTAGAAATAATAATATATTTATTTTTAGTATATGAGGAATAATAATATACTTATTGGTAGTGTGATATGATCACCATTTAGATTAAAAAATTCCTGGGATTCAAAAATGTCAAAAGCAAAATCCCTCTTGCACTCATTGCAATATGAAAAAGTTGAATAAGTAAGTTGAAAAGTTGAAAAGTTAACTTTCCGCAAGGTTGGATCTCATTTCTCTCTCGTTTGCCAAAGACTAATAAGACCGAGATGAAAAAATCTTTACTAGGGAGTGACTTAAAATTAAAAAAATACAACCCTCGGCGCGGGGCGCCGAAGGGAGAGGGCGCGTCCCGCAAATGCGGGTTAGCGGGGCGGTCCAGTCCAACACTGGTAGTACATTAGGAATAATAATATATACTTATTGATAATACGCTACTTAAACTAAAAACCGGGACATTTTCTGGACGCCGGGACAGGGTGTGAAAACCGGGCATGTCCCGGGTAAACCGGGACGGATGGTCACCCTATGATTAGTAGAAATCAACCATCACGCAGGAAACTCAAAATCAGAAATGATGGGATCGTTCTAGCGGAATCAGCCACACTCGGCCATCCTATCCAATCCACCTTTCGGCCACCAGTGTTTTTACATTTCTGGGCAAACAACAGTTTTTGACTCAAACTCACTCACTCTCTGTCGTAGTAACTACAAAGCAACTATATGGCCACTCTCACACCTAACCTTTAGTATATCTTTGGGAAATAGCATGTAAAAGTATATTATGCATATATTGTATGATCTTCTCATTCCCATTCTGACTTGTACAATGAAACGATGAGTCGTTCAGATAATCTCTATTACGGAACTCCCGTTGCCGAGGTCTCTTTAAAAAACACACAATAGTTATAGTAGTAATAATAACTAGTCTTATTATACGTTACTTACACACGTCTCAATTGCCAAACTATTAGGAGTCAACAGTTTACCTTTTTCAAAATAACAATTTTTAAGGGACGCTGTTGTATGACGTGAATGCAACTTTTAGTCCTCATTATGTTGTTAACGCGTAGTGCCCTATAATATGGTAATTTCGTGTGAAAAAAAGTGAAAAAAATAAAAGATGAAATAATTTTATAATCCATAATCTAAATTCTAAGTTTTTGATGGAGCATTTGACACATTATACGATTCCAATTTGAAAAGAAAAAGCTAAGGGTTTGTTTACTATAAATTTTAAGTTTTCATCACATTCGACATTGATTGAACACATATGGATGACCAAGGGAGTGTGAAAGAGTGAATGTATCCTTAAAAATTGTAATTTTTGAAAAAGTGAAACGGTGCAACGTTTAAAGGAAACGTTTCCAAGGAAAGGCGATTTTCCTTAGTTCATAGTTGATAGTTGTATGTTGTTCATTTCACATTAAGACATAAAAACGAACAGCACAGCACTGGCATAAGATAAATTATAGCCACTAAATTACATCTAGCAGCTCATGGATGTTTTATTTGGAAATTGGTTTTGAAACAAATTGAAAATATTGGAAATATTGTGGTCACTGCAGAGTGTTTTTAATGTTCAATATTGCAGCTGTGGTGAATGGAGAAGTTGTGACTTAATTACTGTTGAATGTAGCTTAAAAGCCAAGGGTAGAATTTGAGGTCAAAGGTTGATAAGAAGAGGGAGAGACAGATAAAAAAGTGACTTGAAAACCGTGGAAGGTCAAAGTTATAAAAATTATAGACACGGCGCTTAATCAGGACCACGAGGATATTGAAATGGAGACTGATAAATCTGTTGAGGAGATTTGTCAGGTAAGGAATTATGTTTTGACTTATTTGTTATTTGTTTTGTTTTGTTATCATTTCTTAAATCATATTTCTTTTTTATGCATCATTTTACTTCCGGGATTTTAATGCCCTCAGTCAGTCAGAAGTGACAAGTGTCATATTTCATAAATATTATCTGTTTTTATTGTATAATGTGTGTTAATGTAAGCCAACTTTGAACTTGTAATTATTGTTTATAGTCACCCCTGACTACATTCTATAGTGAAGAATCCATGAGCGAAGGGGCGGATGAGTTTCCAAGTCGTGAGCTCTCAGCTACCTATGTTGCAGAGCGGGATAAAAATTTAGTAACTTTTGAGAACTGGACAGAGCCAGACCAGGTTGATTTTATTGAGCATTTGTTACTTCGTATGTGTCACTACCAGCACGGACAAATTAACGAGTTCCTAACTCCAATGCTTCAACGAGACTTTATAACACTCCTCCCCAGTAAGTCTTCTTCCTTTTCTTTTTAATAATGAATAATTTTTTACTAAAATACTATCCTTGTTATTGTACTAAAATAAATCTTTGACTGTCACCTGTCTACACAGAAAAGGGGTTGGATCACATTGCTGAGGGAATTTTGTCGTTTTTGGACGCAAGATCTCTGTGCTCAGCAGAAATGGTGTGTAAGGAATGGAATAGAGTTATATCTGATGCGATGCTGTGGAAAAAATTGATTGAACGAAAAGTACGAACAGATACGTTATGGAAAGGATTAGCTGAGCGTCGAGGGTGGTAAGAAACGAATGGTTTACTTAGTTTCTTTTTTTTTTTTTAAATCGTGTCATTTAATTTAATTGAGTTATATAATTGACACTTCAATTTCTGATTCTATTTTAAGGGGTCGTCATTTGTTTAAACCTCGGGCTGGGCAGTCTCATCCAGAGAACAGCTTTTACCGCAAGTTATATCCACGCATTATTCAGGATATTCAGGTAAGTCCAACATTTAAATTGACTTGAGGGTGGAAAATTGAAGGTGTGAATTTGAGTATAATTGCGGTTTGTTTTATAGAGCATTGAAAACAACTGGTTAAAAGGGGATCCGAATTTACAGCTTATTAACTGCCGGTCGGAAAATTCCAAGGGAGTGTATTGTTTGCAGTATGATGATTCCAAGATTGTGTCTGGACTTCGCGATAATACCATTAAAATCTGGGACAGGCAGACACTTCAATGTACAAAGGTATCAAAAAATACCAGTTCAACTCATCCGTTCATGTTTAATGTGTTTTAAACTATTTTGACTGACTTACTAATGGCTATAATCTATACTGTTTCTATACTTATAAATTCTTGCAGGTGCTAACCGGTCACACAGGGTCTGTGCTATGTCTGCAGTACGATGAGAAAGTGATAATCAGTGGATCCAGTGACTCCACGGTTCGCGTGTGGGACGTCAAGACAGGCGAGATGGTTAATACATTAATTCATCACTGTGAAGCTGTTCTCCATCTGCGTTTTAACAATGGAATGATGGTTACATGCTCTAAGGTTAGTGTTTTATCACTACCTGCAGTTATGATAAATCTCAGAATTTTAAGTATGAGTTTTTTGACATTCTACCAGGATCGAAGCATCGCGGTGTGGGACATGGTGTCTGCGACTGACATAAATCTTCATCGTGTTCTAGTTGGGCATCGGGCAGCTGTAAATGTGGTTGATTTTGACGAGAAATACATCGTTTCTGCTTCTGGCGATCGAACGATTAAGGTGTTTCTAAATTATGTTAAAATATATTGACATAAACTAATGTAATACATTAGTACTTGTATATTAATTGTCCTCTTATCATTGGTTGTTTAACTAGGTTTGGAATACAAGTTCATGCGAGTTTGTTCGCACGTTAAATGGGCATAAACGGGGGATCGCTTGTCTCCAATATCGTGATAGACTTGTTGTGAGTGGAAGTTCAGATAACACTATTCGGTAAGCTATACCTTTTACCCATTTTACTGACTTGACCGTATGCTATAGGAATGAGAGATTAGTTCTCTATGTGGAGTTGTTGTATTACTTAATGAAAACCGCATCAAATTTCACAGGCTATGGGATATTGAATGCGGAGCGTGTCTAAAAGTCTTGGAAGGCCATGAAGAGCTGGTTCGTTGTATTCGGTTTGATAATAAGCGTATAGTCAGTGGAGCTTATGATGGGTAAAGCTTAATTCATCAATGATCAGTGGTAGTTATTGAAAAGTGTCCTTAAGTGGTTCTCTAACGAGCTAGCTTTTGTTGGTTTTAGGAAAATTAAGGTGTGGGATCTCCAAGCTGCGCTGGATCCAAGAGCGCCAGCTTCATCTCTATGTTTGCGGACTCTTGTGGTACGTTTTGATGCTCGTTTATTCAGCCGAGCTGAAAGTGCTTCAAGGCACGTCTTGGTTCCCTCGAATTTATTTTTATTTTTTTATTGCTGTGCATTTCAGAAACACACCGGCAGAGTTTTTCGTCTCCAATTTGACGAGTTCCAAATCGTCAGCAGTTCTCACGACGATACCATTTTGATATGGGACTTCCTGAACTTTGAGCAGCCAGAAGCGCCCAACACACAGAATAGCGAAGAAGACACTGCGGCAGCTGGAGCAACATCATCACCTCGGCATTGGTATGCGGTGGCTTAAATGCCATAAAACATGATTCACTTTAGCATGCTTAGATTTTGCTGTTGCTGCCTGTTGGCTTTGTATTTTTAATAACTTCCTTTCCCTGTCCTCCAAAGCCCCCATAGTCCGTTGTCTGGTCTTTCTATCGAGGAACAAGTCAAAATCATATGCCCCCTTTGTCGTAAGTCTGATTCTAAGGATACGTCTTAAGGTCAAGAAAGAGAGAGCTATGGACTGCAACAGAAACATTCAAACATTTCAATAATCAAACTTCGGAAATCAGATGGACTTGATGTACTTCATGAGTGAGCTTCATTGGAACAATTAACTTATCAGATGAAGAAGAGCGTAGATTTTTAGTCACACACCTACCTTATTTTCAGTTTCTTAGTGATATATTACACACTAAGCCACTTACTTATCCTAATAATAATCAGCTTTTTTACACGTTTGCCACATCTTGAGTATTTCTTACTATATGTTGACTGAAAAATACGAATAAAACAAATTTCTTTTGAATACTATTATTATATTTTACTAATACATAGAAGCTAAATAATCTAAATGAGTAGGGAACGGTTAGGACAGGTCTAGGTTTATTTTAGTTACTTTCTGTTGGTAGATTTGTTAGTTCGTTCAGTCACAAGTTGGTGCTGTTGAGTGTCCTTAATAATCGTTTGCAAATCTTCAAGGCAGATATTTGGTGAAAGTGCATGAGCTATATTGATGGTTGAAGGCAGGCAAGTATTATTTGTGTAGTAATCTGAATAAACTGGGTGGGTAACTAATCTATGGTTTTGTTTACATTCTTACTTCTCTAACTTTAATTTAATCGCTTTGGAATTTTAGAATAACTTTTTGATGGTTGTATTGCTTCACATAATATTGCTTCATTGTTCATTCAGCCATCTGTATCATTAGCGATGTTTGCACAGTTCATTCATACTCATGATTTTTGTTTGTAATATCTTAAGTGAATGAGAAACTATGCGGATGTAATTTAAGAGCCTTAACGCATGGGAAAAGGATCGCACCACCTGTGCATGCTTCAGCCGCACAGTTCCTTATGAATGTTCTTAATGAATTCGAGGTTCACGTGTACTAAAATGATTTTGTTAATTTTTAAATTAGCAATCCGGGGTCGTTGTGAACAAAGCGATTAAGATTAATGTTCAACCAGTGAAGGTGCTGTGATCGTTGTACATCAGTTGTCATAATCAGACTGGAAAACTCACATTTTAGCATCACAGAGGAACTTGACCGAGTGACTGATGGCAATGTGCATAATGTGCATAGAAGTTTATATTATATAAATATATATTATTTATTAGTAGACGAAGAATTGGTTTTTTCGGATTCTCAGTTTGACCAAGTGGGAGTGACATTTATTGTGTGATTTCTCACTTTCCGTTAAACATGTTGTTCTGAATTAATCGTTGTTTCATAAGATGAAAAGCTTAAGTCTGATGGTGATGATGAAGGCATGTTCTGCCAGCGACTAAAAGTGCGAGTCAAAAGTCAAGAGTGACTTCCGAATGAATGTAGTGAATACCCGTAAATTAAGGTAGTGGCTAGTGGACTACAGAGAGAATTACTGGTGTTTTTAAAAATGTAATCAACGACACTTTGCACTGGCTAGTTATCCTACCTTTTTCTACATCTTTGATTGAGGGACTCAGACTTATAAACTCGTAACTTGTCGTTGTTGAAACTGTGAATTCTGCAGTTTTACTCTGAGAATTGCCCCATAAAGCCACTATATGTACTTCAACTAAGGATGTTTGTACTTATTTATACAGTGTATGTTATTATGCCATCATGTGTCACTTGAAACTTGTAAATCCTCTTGACCTCATCAAACCGCAGAATGCATAATATTCGGTGTCCAATTGAAGGACCTCCCTCTTCGACGGCAGTTTTTCGTCTCTTCGATAATGCTAATCAAATCAGTTATATTGTTTTTGTACTCGCATTTGTTTTTATGTACATTTATATTTCCAAACGTCCAACTTACTCATGGAATCCTGGACAAATTGAACTGTCGCACTGTGTGTTTTACCGAAGGCTTCAGCAACCAAATACCTTTAGTCTTCAATCTTCATGAGTTGTGGGTTTTTTGCATTTGTTACGTTAAAAAGTTATAAGTCTCATTTAGTTAAGGACAAGGATAGCTGAAATTTACACTTACTTAGGTTTAATAGGTTGGCATCTTGTTAATGTTGTGCATTATCTACCCTATGATCAATGAAAACCTTGAGTATTTAATGTCGAAATATTCACAGAGTTCGGAACTGTATCGATTTACAATGCACTCCTCCTGATACGAATTCTACAGTTTTCTATATTATTATTATCATTATTGCTATTACAATTATGCAGCCGTTCAAACCAATGAAGTCAATTCACCAGTTCGCAATCGCAAAAAAATACCCGACGATAAGCTACACTAGACACCTTCACCATCGGCCATCGGACTGAAGCATAGGAGACAAAGGATTGAAGTAGTTGTGAATTTGAGAAACCTTCTTCAACGACTTTAGTGAACAAGTCATACTATATGTAATGTGTATCTATTATTTTTAAGACTATGGCACAGCTAATTTTATTTAACTAATATTTTTTTTGTCTGAAATTGATATCCTGCCTAAATCACGTATTTTAATATACATATTTGTTCAGTGACGCGTAGTTCCAATGTATCGATGCATCTATTTTATCTGCTTCTGGTCTGAGTCCCCATTTGTACCAGCATCATATTTAGCATCGTATCAGATCATCATCAACTTTTAGAATAAAGAATTAGTAGACAGGAAAACGTGCAATGATATAGACTCATTGGATTGTGTTACCTCAGTGTCAGCATACCTTACAATTCCATTAGAAGTACATTAATTACAGTGAATATTATGTAGTACTTGTTAAATTAGGGACGTTCCTTCCTTAAAATATTATACATAATTACATTACAAGAATACATATTATGTAATGAAAATCATGTGTACTTTTGATTAATTCTCATCTCAGTCTTTAAATTTATATGCTATAGGAAATTAAGAACTAAAATACTATCGCCGACATTACGTTGTGCTCTCGTCTAGTGACATCGTACCTTCAGTCTTTTTCGAAGTCCGTTTTTAATTTATGTCCAAGATTCACTCGTGTAACCATTACCACAATCAACTCTAAATCGCTTTTTCCCTGAATGTACAGTAAGTGGAAGAATGCAAGGCACAAATTTAAAAGCTAGTGATGGTTAGGAGTTGTAATTGTATAAATATAAATGACCATTTATTATTATTACGATACACTGAAACACTGATAGTTAATGAATGAGAAATGAGAGTAAATTAAATGTTGATAAATGAATGATTTACTGTTAGTGTTGAAGTGAGTGTTTTTTTTATATAATCGCTGTGTAATAAAATAAGAATTATAATTAACTTGAATGGAATGAATTGATGAAAAAAACCGCAAAAATAGTTATAGTTATGAAACTACATGAAAATTATGTGTGTAGGAAATGTAGTGGAGTAGTGTGTAGTAGTAAAAAATGAGAAAGATTAAAAATGTAAAAAAAAGTACTGGAAAGTCATGGATCTTCTATAAAATTGTTTATTAATTGATGTTCCAATTTTCCAATGCATGCGTACCGTTACCGTACCACCGTCGTAAAAATATTTATAAATTTCTTGATGATTATGATTGTATGTTTAAGTCATATATTTACCATAAAAGATGATGATTATACATGCATACAAATTATCTATAGAGAACAACAAAACTATTACCTAATTATAACCTCAGGTAATAAGAAAACTGATTGTATAATATTCTTATTTAAATGCCATTGGAATAAACGATCAGAACGTTCTCATCAACTTTATCCAAAGACTTTTTTCTTTTTATTTCCATAAAGTATTCCATCCTTTAAGCTATACAAAATTAATAAAAATGTTTCAAAGTTTGCAAGGAAGGATTATTAAGGTTCTAAAGCCAAAATTTCATTCATACACAAATAAATGCACAATCATAAGGCTATCCCCTTCTCCATAAAGCAGTTTTACTATCATTTATATTACAGTTTTTCTACAAAAAATCTAAATAAATGTAGTTCTCAGTTCTCATAAAAAAGAAATATTGAATGTGTGCAAACAGGATTAAACCAATTATAATTTAATCAAGATCATAATTTAATAAAATGTTCAAGACGATATATACGACCAATACGAAATGGTCTTCATGAATTGCCATGAACCCCCACTGGATTTTGAATGTCAATCTAGGAAGCTGAAAGGCAAATAGGAACTTTAGATGAAGATGAAACATAAAGTCATATTTCAAAATAATTGCCAAATTCAATGATAAATTCCTGACCTGAACCTTCATTAGGCTTAATGAAGTTGCACTGAGAAGGGAAGTTTTGTCAAATATTTAGGGTTGACTCCATCGAAAACATTCAGATATGGGAATACGATAACGAACCGAGGTAACAGTTCAGTATAGGGTTAGTTCTTTTAAATTCAAAAACACTAATTAATGTAAAAATAAGAATAGTAGTACATATGCAAAGTAAATAGGGTTCATGAAGTGAACACTGGCACTGCTCATTTCAATCCCCTTGCCTTTCTCTTTTTCATCAATGATACCCGGGTATCCCTTGTACGAGAAAAAAGCTTCCACCTGCCCGCACAAGTGAGTTTGGCCATTCGAGAAGGGATTTGAAATCATCCTAATACTTTTAATCAAATTTCAGTGAAATTATACGATGATGGATTTTAATGGATTAAAAGGCCTCTGAAGTAAAGAAACCCTTCGGCATCTAACCCTCAACCACCACCACCACAATATCATATCATCATAGAATAAAAAAATGAAACTTTGTTGTGTGAAGCAGCGCTAGCCTTGATTTTAGATGGGCTAATGCATTGGTTTTTTTATCATCTCTCTTTCTACTTAGGAGAAACGGAGAAAGTGGCAATAAAGTAGAAGAATAATAATAAAGCTAGATGAAAGATCTACACACAGCAGCAGCCGTGTACGTATGTACATGTAATAATTTACTTACACACAAGAAGACATCCAGACACCAAGTGCCTGATGTTTTTATTGTTTGTTATTATAAAGGAGTTGCTTTGTACAATTTTTTGAATTATTATTATACTTGGAACTTTAATAATTCTTTAGAATCTGTACTAATATAAATTCAGCATAAAATTGAGGCTGGAAACTTAATCAGACTGGATTGGAGTGTACCTTAACTTTTGACTTTCTATTTGTTCGTCCACTTCCACTTCCAACTTCCAAGTATTGTATTTGTACTTAGATTTTACACTTTTGTTATTTATATAGTTAGTTTTTTAAGTTAGCCTTCAGCCTTTGCAGAGAAGAGGGGATGCTTCAGTCACTTCAGTGTGTGACAAAGGAGTCTACCGCAAAAGCGTAAAACTGTTGATTCTACAGTGTCGGAGTGAATGAAGCAAGTTAAATTCAAATTCTTCGTTGTTCGTCAAGTAAGAAGAAGTCAAGGGTCAAGGGTTAAGGGTTAAAGTGTGAGTGAGTGTCAGAGGCCAGAGCTTCTGTGTTCCGCAACAGGGATTCCTCATAATTTCCAATTTTTTAGCTTAACCCTTACTTTTAGTACAATTGAACAATATTCACTGGACATCAAACATTCAGCCCTTCCAATTCCAATATATTATAATAAAATTGTAATTATCTCAGTTATCCGTTTGTTTGGGATGGGTAAGTTTAAATATTTGGTGATCAATAACAAATAATAAAACGCTTACTTTTGACTGAAATGTTGCATTTGTCTTTTGCCTTTTTGAATAGTTTTATTAAGCTGATTGAATGGGTCTGCAGCCATGGGACAGCTTGGGGATCCCCACGTCCCCGCCGACGGACTCATCATGGACATCGTGGACAGATGACCTTCCACTTTGTATCCACACGGGTAGGTTTAAAATTAAAAGTAAAATTCGAAATATGTGAAAGGGAAAGAAAGGGTCATGAAGTGTGAGGCTGTAGGCTTACGACTTAACTGATTTGACGATTCATATGTCATATTGTTGATTGTAAGAGTCTTGGTTTTGAATTTTTGAGGGTTGTTGGTGTTATTATTACAAACAGAATTTTTAAGAGTGAATTTCTTCATGACATCTTTCTTCAGAATGAATTACAGCCTTTTTTGAGTAAGCACAATATTTAGAACATTGATACTTTTTCAATTTCCTATACAAACAACAACAAGAAGTAACAAGGACTCCAGCATAAAGAACCAACTTTGTGCAACCTTATTAACGATTAAGGGCCTCTGATTTACTTTCGAATAGATTTGCAACACTAGAAAGATCTATTTACGCCAGCCAACTATGAACTAAAAAACTTCTGTTTACTCTGTTTTTGAACAAAGTCGGTCACAGTTCTTACTTCATTTATTTGGAGTATTTCTGCTCATATATGCATCACATTTGTTATTTTATCTAAGCTAAATTGATTTACATGGTACGTTATTTTATAATAGGAGTTGGATTTGCTCAAAATCAAGTATACCGTCGGGATGGTCACAGAAATAGTGAACACGAGTTAGAAGACGAAAGCTTTCATTTTCAAGTGGATGATGAAAACATTTGTCTGTATGGAGTTTTTGATGGACATTATGGATCCCAGGCAGCCAAATTTGTAGTTCAAAAGATGCCTGCGGAAATTTTGTTGGGTCAGCTTTCAGATGCTAGTACAGAAGATGAGATCAGGGAAGTGTTGCGTCAAGCATTTTTATCAGTAGAAAGGGATTATTTCTCAGAATCGATAGGGGAAAAATTAGCCCAAAGAGCTAGTATGATTTCAGAACTACCTCAGTATGAAAGCCCGTACGACACGTTTCGACAATATCCTCAAGTGTTAGCCCAACTGAACCAAGAAGTTGGTTCCGGAACCACTGCCGTTGTTGTTTTGATATTCAATGGTAAATTGTACGTATCAAACGTTGGAAATAGTCGAGCTCTGTTATGCAGGACAGACAAAGACGGAGTTCTCCGAGTGACACATCTCAGTGTTGATCACGACCTCAGAAATCCAGACGAGTTACGGCGGATGCAAGATCTTGGTTTGGACATCGTTCATCTCCAAAAGATCGGACGCTTAGGAAATCAGTCGAACACAAGATGCTTAGGCAACTACCTGGTTAAAGGAGGCTACAAAGAAATAGAATCTTTGAAAAATGCAAGAACTGAGCCAGTTGTAGCAGATCCTGAAATTCATCCTGCAGTGAAAGTAGATGAATCTATTCGTTTTCTTGTTCTCTTATCCGATGGGCTTTATCAAGCCTTAAGAGAAGCCTCTGAAAGTGATCAAGTTGACATTCATTTAGCCCAAATGATTGTTGAAGAGTTCAAAACTCAATCTAGCTTAAATCTGGTTGCCCAAGCTGTTGTTGATAAAGTATCGCGAATGCATCATGACTATTATATGAGTAGTACGTCTGCTAGAGTTGCTAGAAGAGATGATATGACCCTTCTCATTAGAAATTTCAATAACCCATTAATAAATGCGGCTACTAGTCCAAGCAGCGGTAGGAATGCACGTTTTCCATTATACCCAAACGACTGCATGACGCCGACGAACACCACATTGGAAACTTGTCCATCTCCTAAAATTATTATGAACTCGCCTTTTCAAAGTGCTACAAATACTGAAGCAACCACTAGCACTGAAAGTTCTGATCTTCTTCCCCAGTCCAATCATAAGCTTCCTTTGGACGAGAATGGCAGATTAGCCCCTTACGTTGACTTCTCAGCCTATTACAGAAACCTGGCTTCTAAAGGATGGTCAGACGACGACATATTTTCTTAGCTAATGTGCATACTAACTCTGCAGCGTCGTCGAAAAAGCGCTGATGATCGGAGACGGAGTATGTAAAATACGTAAACCATACAACCCATATGCATTTCAGCGATGATACGTAATTTCATACATTCGCAATAAATAGCATTTTGTTTACATTAAGCATTCAATTGTCAATCGCATAATATATTATTTTAATTGACTTGTTCTCTAGTAAAATGACATAATGAAATGGCCTCTGAATCTAAACATTGTCTGTGTGCCTGATAATATTATAATGTAATAGAGTTAATGACTGAATACGTATGATTTGATTGATTACTTGAGTGTTTCAATTATGAAACAGTAATATATATTGTATGTGTTGTAATTGTTGTACGATACGAAGTGTAATACATGTAAATGTCCATGTATAAAATATTGCATGCGTGTGCTGGCGTTCACGTATTGTTTCTCTGTTCATTAACGTTAAATGCGATGTATAATTAAGTAAACTACTCATGATGGTTATATAGAGCTCACAGTACAGTACGTTGCTAAAATTAAGTAGCCATTGAATCGAATCGAAATTGAGTGAGTTTTGAATACTTAAAAAACGAATCAATGAAATAAAATTGAAAGGAATAAATTGGCTTAAATCTTTTTGAATTAATATTGTTTTTTTAATTTTAATACTCATTTAGAATACTGTATTATTGGCTGTTTTATAAATCATAATAAATGTTCAGGGAACTGCATTTCTATATAGGTATTTGCATTCCATAATGAAAATAACTGTAGTCCATGTAGTCCTTCTCATTTCATACAAGTAAAGAAGTTTACTATGTTGTCATATGAAATGTTTGTTAACTTTTTAAGTTAACCTAACTAAAATCTTTGATCTCATTATATCACATTTGTCTTTGTAACACCTCTTGTACGAATAATAAGGTACAATTTTAGCTTCAAAGCCTAACGTATTTAACTTAATAACTAATTCTATAATATAGAGGTAACCAAAGTGTTAGTATGAGATGTTTAAGAGTTGAGGTTGAGACTGACTTGTCAGTTGTCAGTCGGTCACTATTGTTTTATGATATACTAGTATGTTCAGGCCAGTTAACGCTGATCCTTTATCAAGAGGTGAGAGGCCAATACAAAAGAGGTCAAATGTCAAATCGTCAAAATGACTTAATTACAAATAGTACTATAGGGCATAGAGTGGTCGTCGTCGTCTTTGTATGATGAAGCACATGTATAGAATGTATATACATTTTTTATGTTCCCGATTTAAAATCTTAGGGTTTTGACTACTTTTGGGGGAGTGAGTGTTGTAAAGATTATAGGTCAAAACTGATGGCACCCAATCGATTTGTCTCGTCAAGCAAAATCGATTGATATAGTAGACGGTGGAGTTTGGAATTCTTTTGAAACTTTAACCTGTGACCGCTCAGATGTCAAGTTAGATTTCAAAACATAGCCTTTCGAACAATAACTTGGTTTGCCTATAATGTTCAGGGGTTTCAAATAACCCATCGACCCCACAAACTAAGCTCTTTATTAAAATGGATACAGTAGGAAGACATGCCTATATATTATATTGTATAAATAGAATTATAAGTATGAAAATGCAAATGATATTTATTCTAATTTATCCTAAACTCATTTATGACATGAATGAGAAATGCATACATTATTTCATGAGATGTGCTTAATACTTCATAGAAAGAGTAACAAAAGAAATTCATGAGTTTTTCCATTTTTGAATGAATGGAAAAGCTTGAAACAAAAGTAATTCATAGCTTGATCGAGACAGCTTAATGTTAGTTTGGATCTTATTTTCAATACTAGCATTGGCATTTATTGTTCTTAAACTCTAGATAAGACTAAAAGTAAAGGAGAAGAGGACTCCAATGATAAAGTTAAATGAAAAGCTAAATGGAATAACAGATAATGAACAACTTTGTTACTATGCTCAGGGGTAATAATGATCTGCTGGTGGTGGTGGTTGTGAATAGCCAAAAGCCAAGTGATGGTGTGGAATATTTGCGCATTTCCATCTATCTCTGCTTGTTCATAGGGGCGTTGGCTGACATTATAACATTTCTCTGTTGGTTCTTACTGCTTTAGTTCCTATTTTCTATAGTAAAGCAAAAGAGGTTGAAGAAGAAGAGTGGACACACATTTGTATACCAATTTCAGATCAGTGGTTTTTATTCTGTAGTCAAAAACCCTTGGTATACTTCGCCGGAAAAAGTTGGAAATTAGTTTAGAGGTGTGAAGCGGAGATTATTTTCCCGAAAACTTAAAATACTCCGGAAACTTATTCCAATTAATATTCTAATTTCTAATAACCCGTTTGGACAAGATGGGTCCAATTTCCTTAGAACAAGCTCGCAATGAGCATAAAGCTGCAATTACTCGGGATTACATTTCCCAACCCCGTTTAGGTAAGTCAAAATAAAAATATTTAATTATTAAACTTGCTTTGACTGGATGGGTTGGGTTGGGGGGTTTTAGTTTTCTTGATTTAAGGCTTTAGATTATATAAGCTCTTTTGAATTTGTTGTGGCTGATGGGTTTTTTGAAATAAATGTAGATATTAAGGTGACAGATGGGCGTTGTTCGTATTTTAAAATGCAGAATTAATTTTCTAACTGTATTATTTATTTGTTTGGATTTTTACAGTTTACAAGACCGTGTCCGGAGTAAATGGACCCCTTGTCATTTTAGATGATGTGAAATTCCCCAAGTTTGCTGAGATTGTTGAACTGCATCTCCCGGATGGAACTTCTAGGTCAGGACAAGTTCTTGAAGTCAGTGGGTCTAAAGCTGTTGTTCAGGTATGATAAAATAACAGTTCAGTACAGATATATGGATATTTTTAGTAGTGTGATATGTGTTTAGTTAATTACTTTAAGTACTTCAGAATAGAATTCAGAAATTTTAATTTAAAATATTTTTACCTTTGCTCTTCAGGTTTTTGAAGGCACTTCTGGAATCGATGCCAAAAACACGGTTTGTGAATTTACAGGAGATATCCTGCGAACCCCTGTATCGGAAGATATGCTTGGGAGAGTTTTCAACGGAAGTGGTAAACCTATCGACAAGGGTCCTCCCATTTTAGCCGAGGATTACTTGGACATTCAAGGTACGCTGAGATTGTCGATAACTTGTACTTATTCATTGATAATAATTTATCGTCATCGAATGAGATGAAAAAAATAACATTTTCCTTGTTTAATTAAAGGACAACCTATAAACCCATGGTCTAGAATTTACCCAGAAGAAATGATCCAAACTGGTATTTCTGCTATCGATGTCATGAATTCCATTGCTCGTGGTCAGAAAATTCCCATCTTTTCTGCAGCTGGTCTACCCCATAATGAAGTAAGTTCGTCAGTTACTTACAGTACTTACTTTTTTAAGTATAAATATTTTGGAATGTAGATATGTAACAGTTCATTTTGGTAATCTTTAACTCTTGATGTTCGTAGATCGCTGCACAGATTTGTCGACAAGCCGGATTAGTTCATGTGCCAGGAAAATCTGTTCTTGATGGCCACGAAGACAACTTTGCTATCGTTTTCGCCGCTATGGGAGTCAATATGGAAACTGCGAGATTTTTCAAACAAGATTTCGAAGTAAGTCGAGTGTTCAGTGTAGTTTGTAAGATTGCTATTCATGTTTTATAAGAAAAATATCTCATGCTCTTTTTCAAATGGTTATTTTTCTTTCCGTAGGAAAATGGATCTATGGACAATGTGTGCCTCTTCTTAAACTTGGCTAATGATCCAACCATCGAACGTATCATCACTCCAAGATTAGCCCTCACAGCTGCAGAGTTTCTCGCTTATCAATGCGAGAAACATGTGTTGGTTATCCTAACTGACATGAGCTCTTACGCTGAAGCTTTGCGAGAGGTTTCCGCTGCTCGAGAGGAAGTACCGGGACGTCGAGGATTCCCCGGTTACATGTACACAGATCTTGCTACCATTTATGAAAGAGCTGGACGTGTTGAAGGAAGAAACGGATCTATCACTCAGATTCCTATTTTGACTATGCCAAACGATGGTAAGACTAAAATTTAATGACAAATAAATCTACCCAAAATGTAAAGAACAACAGTTTTGATTGAAATGTATCGTATTGTTTTGGGAAAATAGATATCACCCATCCTATTCCTGATTTAACTGGTTACATCACTGAAGGACAGATTTACGTTGATCGGCAACTTCATAACAGACAAATCTATCCTCCAATCAATGTGTTGCCATCCCTTAGCCGTTTGATGAAATCTGCTATCGGAGAAGGAATGACAAGAAAGGATCATGCTGATGTATCTAACCAACTGGTTAGTTGCAAAAATATTTTCCACTCACGTAAAGTCAACCGTATTTTACGAGCAAGGCAATAAATAATTATTTTATATTTTAGTACGCTTGCTACGCCATCGGAAAAGACGTGCAAGCGATGAAAGCTGTTGTTGGTGAGGAAGCTTTGTCTGCTGACGATTTGCTTTACTTGGAATTCCTTGGAAAGTTCGAAAAGAATTTCATCTCTCAAGGTACATTTATTTGAGTTATTTTGTTTTTGCAAAGTTTTAGACCAAATAATAAATTCAAAGCATTTAATTATGTATTACAAATTTACAAATGTTGTTCTATAGGAAATTACGAGAACAGAACCGTGTTTGAATCTCTGGATATTGGATGGCAACTGCTTCGTATCTTCCCCAAAGAGATGTTGAAGCGTATTCCAGCCAGTACATTGGCAGAATTCTACCCAAGAGATTCAAGGCACACTCAGTCAACAAAGATGACGACGCAAATGTAAACGGAACAATAATCTCGAAAGTATATGTCAGCTCATTTTTACTGTTAATATGTTCTTTGTTTTTGTGGAAGATAATGTCAATGTCCAAAAAAATAGTGTTTGTTCAAGTAGTAAAGTAACTATTGCATTCCAAAACTTCCGAAAGTGATATATACTAAAACGGTTGCTACCTTGATTCCATTAATCAAGGGGTAAATATCCTAGTCTGTAGCTCTGATAGATATTAGATTAAATAAACAAATATGGTGAAAATTGCCGATTGTGTTCTTTTATCAATTCATGCCGCACAAACCATGAAACGGATGAAACGGACGAAGCTCAAAGATTTTCTAACAACTTAATTATTATAAATCATGATTCTTAAAGTGGCTAAAAGTTCGATACCATGTATTACAAAGCTGCATGCAAATATTCTGATGTCCTTGCTGCTTATAATTTCAACGCTAAAGAAAACGACTTTAGTAAACTTAGAAACTGGATCTCAAAAAGTGAAACTAAGAAGGGGAAGATGAATCGTGTAAAAGCTAGGAAGGGTAGGCCATTAATGCACTTTTCCAGCTAGATTTAGTGAATTCAACCACCCAAAGAGATTATGGAAGTAGGTACCTTTCCAACAAGATGCAATTATGAAGTTTTGTAAAACATTTAAAATTTCAATTTTGTGCCTAATTGTAAAGCAATTTAGTGTTTAATCAGTTCTAGAATTGATAAGCTGAGTTTTCAGCCGAAACAACTTACCTATTGAATTAAAATGCCACCAAATTTGCCTGGAATGAATGGACAATTCTTCAGTGTGCCATGATTAGATTAGATTAAAAAAATCCACAAACGCAATTTACACCACTAATTTCATTCCTTGATAAATCACCCCTATTGTGTACCAATTTCAAGTCATTTTTATAATCCTCATCTAGATTTGGAATATTTCTCGCTAAATTGTGAAACAAGATAATTATGCATCTAAAAAGCCACAAATAATCGTAATAACCTGTCAGGACATGGCTGTTATTTTATGCAAACATTTTCTACCTGTGTAAAGTTGCAAATTTAGGTAGTACGGTAGCAGGTAGTAAAAAATGGTAACAATTCTAGTGGGACTTTATTTGGGCTTTATTTAATTCAAGAGTTGATTTATAATTTTACTACGAACTATAATGTTAGACATAACAATAAAAAATCTTCAATTTCAAAACTCACTGAATATAGTGAATACTGAAAAGAATGTCTTGGCTACTACTCTACAATGCATGTAGTGACTAGATGTGATAGGTGTGTTGTTGGACAATCCTACTTTTTTAGCCACTCACGATCTGCCAAAACAAAGATGTAAAGATGCTATGCAGTTGCAATTACATAATGAACCTTATTTATTTGTAATGAATCTTTCGTATATTACTCCTATCGAGTCAAGCACTTTTACTTCTACACACAAGTTGTGAGTAGAAGAAATAGATAGTGAAAATTAGGTTATATTATAATAATTCGATACATTCCCAAGTAATTTTATTGCAGCATGTATATCAACAAGAAATACTACGACAATCACTATTACATTTTTAAGAATGAAATTAATCACTATATCATTAAACATAGACTACAATGCTCAATCATTTATTTTTGTTTTTATTTTTTACCATGTTTATTTTCAGATGAAAACCATATTTAAGTTGTTAATTTTTTTGAGCCATGCAAACATCCGTCTTCCGAAAATAATACGTTTTATTAATTGCAGGGTGCAATCAAAATCAATCTTTGTTTTAGGGCTACAAAAACAAGCAAATATTTGATAATTACCATAAATGCAGTGGCATCCTTAATACTCAAGCATTTAGCTTTTAAGGAAGATTAAAATTAGATATTTAATTTTTTTGGTAATTTTATGCTAGAACTTTATATATATATGTTACTCTTTGAATAAAAATTGGCCACTTGATTGCAACATTAGAAAAGTTGTTAAAATCAAAAAAATTGGTAAGATGTTTTAAAATCGCTTAAATCCTATAGATAATCTGCATAAAGTGTTCACACAATAAAATCAATGTATCCACCCTTTAGTTCTAATTTAGCTTTTTTATACTAATCAGTCTCATCATATTTTATTGAAAATTAACATTTATTAGCCAAGCCTTTAGGACTCCTAATATTAACAGTTCAAAAAAAGTTCTTAAAGACTATAGTGGAAATGAGTCGACGAGTTCTTTACTGGCTTTAGTTTAGCGTTGGGGAAAAAAGCTTTAACATTAACAGAAACCCAAAAGGGGAAAGGTAAACTTGAATAATGAACTTGAAGATATTATTTGAATAATAATAATTCTTTACACTTACGTTTCATTAACAAGAGGCGAGAGGTATATTATAAACACGTTTTGATTTGAAGGTGAACGGACTGTTTGATTGAAATAAATGAAAATGAAGAATTTCGACACTGATACGTATTAAAATTCAAAAGATGTGTATAGATACGACTAAAGTATTGTATCGCATCCCCATTATACCAAATGGATTACGCAGTAACGGCGACCTAGCTTGATTAAATTTTGGAAATTCATTACCATGTGACACAACAGTTGACCAAGATCTTGTCTATCGTTACATAATTTTTAACTGTTGGTGTTCGAGGTCACCATAACATATTTATATGCATACCTTTGCGGGTGGGTTGTAACCAATGTACATTATTCACCATAATAATTGCAATATCACCAAATCGTTATTATGATGGTGCTGACCTATTAAGACATGAATGAATTGTAAAGTAAAAGTTTCTTTTAAATAAGACACAGCTCATTTTTTTACAATGAAGAACTCGGATAATACTATACATTTCTGTATTTTTTCAACTAAAATTACTTGAACTCATTTGAAATGCTAAAACATGGCGTGATTTAAAAAATCTAGAGTTCAATTGGAAATGTTCTAATTCTAATTGATTCATTAGAAACCCAACGCATGACAAATATAATGGTATTGTATTAGTCATGTTGAAGAGCATTAAGAAAGACAACAGTTTCGAATTCAACAATCTAATTTATCTAAGCAAAAAAGTTTATAATAGGTTAATTAGATGGTTCCTTATTTCTTAGTGTACAGTAATGTAAATTGATACTTCAATTCTCGCATGTGTTTAATTACTTGTCAAAGCAAGGAAGGAAGGGTAAGTGGCTTTATTTGACAAATTAAGTTCTTCATGTAAGATTGCTCCAAAATGTATGCAAATAATAATAATGATTCATAATCCTTCATCACATAATCACATTGTATAGTAAGTAGCTAAAAAGTTAAAAGTTTATCAATTAATGTCAAAATTTATCTACAGAGGTAGCAAAAGAATCTAAAAAATTTGCCTATGTTTTCTGAAACCCATCATAATTAAGGATAAAGTGCGAGACATGAAATATGTATTGCAATTGTCTTCAATCGCTTACTTCCATTTCTTGTACTTATGTTTTAGATAAGTTGTAAGTGACTGGGTATTGCCGTTTGACCACAACCACAATGTAAGCACGAATAGGGGTACGCAAAATTATCCTAGCATGTCATGCGATGAGGACCACAATTTGGTCAGTGAGCCAGCAAAACATTTTGTAGGGCCTAGGCTCTACCTCAATCCCTATTATTCCCTATCATAATATCCTTCTGATAGTAAGTAGTAGTAACGATGTAACGATAAGATTCAAATAGACGATCTTTATAGGGATGTTATTATATTTTATTTTGGTTACGACATAACTAAGATAAAGTTATCATTATTTAATGTTGCTCCATAGTAATTCATTCATCTGTTTTTATGTTGCTTTGCAGTTTGCAGCTATCCACCTTCGATAAATTTGCTATGCGCTGGCTGTGCTATTTTATATGGTTCTTAACATTTGTTTACATAAAAAGCTACGAGTAATTCATCTACTCTTAAATTCATACTGACTGGGGTGACCGTTTGCCAAAATTATGTTTTTGTAGTGTTCTTATGATTATAAGGGTGACTTGTCCACTTCACTGACAATCAGTCCCTCTTTCAGCCTCATGAGGTCTCAAACAAAAACAAAAGCTTAAAAAGCTTGTAACCTAATGTACTCTTGTTCTAGACTTTTATTCCTCAAAGGAACTTCGAACGTAAATGACTATCTTAATTTTCTTACGTTTAACTCGATTTTCTGGCTAATAAATTGATTTTGTTGTGAATTTGTCAAAGTTGTATCCTGTTTCCTTTAGTGAGTTTTTCTAGTTATTGGATGTAGTAGTTTTACATAATGTAATTTCTAAGGCATGGTTGATACAAAAGTGTTTTTAATTTTAAGAAACATAAATCAAGTGCAGTGCAAAGACATGTGAAAGGAAAACAAAGAATATATGAATTTTTGGCTTGATTTTTCCTTTAAAGTGGGCTTACTCCTACTTGTCTAAAAACTTTATACATTTTGGAAAAATCATATAAGCTACTAAAAGTAGACCAATTTCACTAGGAAAGCTTGTGAGACTAAAAATTTAATTTTCTAAGAAAAATATTATTTTTCGTGGAAATGTGTTTGTGATTTTTATCAAAGTGTTAGTAATTAAGTCACATGGGCGTTAGTGCTAATTTGTAGTTGAAAGTATTAAAGTTAAGGACTTTTTCAAGTGAAGAAATTATAATTAATCAGACATCATGCTCCCTATATCATACTGGGAATGGGGGATATGTGTCCTCACAGTTTACTTCTGCTGGTGGAAATATGGGTAAATTAATCGAATTTTAAATTTAACATTTTGCATCCCTAAAAGTAGAGGATTAAATGCTTACAACGCTTCTTAAATTTACAAAGCCAAATAAATATGCAATACTATTATTTCGTCAAATCCCATAAATCTTAAAATTATGTGTATAACCATTAAATTGTATGGTTAAATGTATATTAAAATTTCAACTCTTAATCTTTAATTTGTTATCCGCTTTGAAGTTTTGTCAAGCATGAAATAGCAACCTTCATACAAAAATTGTTACACATTATCGTAGGTTAGTAGTACATGGCTATAACATTGTTTAAGTCATACTACCTCAATTTCTCAATTTACTTGCAAGGGCAGATATGCTTTTCATTTTGCGTTAGAACGATCAAGTTATATGTTTCCTGTTTCTTGGGACTGGGTTTATATCTCAATCTTAAAGATTCACGATTTTGTAAACATTTATTAGCCTTTCAAAACATTGCATGGCATGAGCTCATTTGTTGCTTAAGTAGTAAATACAATAATAATGACTTCTTTGATGCACAACAAATTGATCCTAGTCTATCTATCCTTAATTAAATTTGACATTACTGAAAGATAAAATCAAAAATTTGAAATCTTTGGTATCAACTGTGAAGGAATAAAAATGGAAAATAGCACATGTTTATTTTCTTACTAGTTAATTGTAGGCTAAAGATTGCTTTAATAACGTATCTGAATAATTTCACATTTTTTTATGAAGTTGATGTGTTGCATGCTTCAACTCAGCATTTATATTAATAAAGCAAAGAGACTAATTTCCTAATTTTCAATTATTAATGGCTTCTGAGAATTTTGTATGTGTACACTTCACCTTATTAAATTGTTTTTTCGATTCATTGCTCTTAAGTTCAGAAAATGACTCATAATAAAACATTTCAAAAGAATAATTACATATATTGTGTGCTAATATTTTTCCAAAAGGAGTCAATACCGAAAATGCTTTTTTTCTGTCAATTTACGTCTATTAAGCGAAATATCAACTGCTCTAATGGGTTAATATAATAGAGTTTTTGGTATTTTAAAAGTTTTGGGTCAGTAGGATTGCACAACAAACAAGTGATTGTGTAATATCTTCTTAAATTGTTAAGATATATGGAATATGCTACATTAGTATAGTGGAATACCGGTTTCTTGTCGCATGCCTTATTGCTAAGATAATTTTACTTTCCTTAGAAGATATTAGTAAGTACATGTGCTCTTTCTTGCTCACAACCACAACAACTCATTCTTCTTGACATTAATAATGTTTTTTACAACCTGTAAACCCTGATGCTAACAATCTGTGAACTCCAATCGTCAGGCTTTTTTCAAACCAAAACAACAACACAATTACAATCTCTATGCAAGGACAAATATGCATTTTTATGGAAATTTTATTTTATTAATTAGATGGAATATGGATGTAATGAAGGGAGGGCGTCAAATGTATAAGAAATTCGAAAATATTCTTTTATCACCATCACCACATCCAATAAAAATCAGCTCTGTTGACACTTGGGATGCTAAACATTCAAAAATTATCCCAGCAACACGAGTGAAATTCAACCCTCGAACCAAGAGAAAAGCTGAGGAAAGTAGCAAATACATGACAGAACTGTTCTTTTACACATCCCTTAAACCCAAGATTGAGGAAAAGGACCCAAACAACAATGCCTTTTCTTGTCTTGTTTGTACACATCCAGGCAAGGTAAAGTTGCAAAATAAATCCTTTGGTTTTGCACATTGATTACAAGTATGAATGCTCAAAGTTTAGGTTAATGATCTAAATCATGTTCTTGTTACATGTTCGTAACCTTAAAGTTTTGTAATACATTGCGATTGGATTGAACGTATCATTTACTTGAGAATGAGTCTAAAATTTAATGCTTGAATTTTGTGTATATTCCACTTTTCCATTCCACAGGATTTTTAAAAGCTCTTTCAAGCCAAAGTTTTTGAAACTTCAAGCTGAATTAAAGTCTCATATCAGTAGTGTGTTTTATATCTTATCAATGTTTAGTAGTAAAAAAATTAATATGATTCTCACATTAAAAATTAATTTTCAAAATGGAAAAAGATCACGTTTCAAATTTTGGACTGAGTAGGGTGATTTTTGAATTTCAGAAAGTTGTATTTGATGAAGTGAAACAGGGTGTTCCTTTAAAAAACTGTTTGGATTGCGATGGTCTAAATGAACCTCATCATCCATGGTATATCCGCAAATTCTCACATTTTGCTTTTTTCTGGAAAAAATGGTTTATCGGAGAACAATTCCACATGGTTAGCCTGAAAGATGTAAGTTCATGTATTTGTTTGAACTCAAACTTGATTTGTAATTAGTAATTATATGATGCAAGATGTTACAAATAATTGTTACTGATGATGATGCATCAACTGATTTCATTATACGATGTTAGTTTGCAGACATAAATACCATTAAAATCATTACAATGCAAACAATAATGTTTTTAGATGATGTCTGATGAAAGATTGAATCGTGCTTCTGAAGATGCAGCAAAGCAAGAGTTCAAAGATAACCCAAAATCAGGGCCTTTGGAAGCTCTTATAACAAAGCATAAGCGACGGACCGAAGCAATGGTTGTGAGGATGAGAGCGAAGCAACCTAAGCACCCATGGTTCGCTCTTTATGTCAGGTATGCACGATATTGTTTTTGAAAATCCTTCAACCATCAAGTTGAACATGTCCTTCATTTCTAATGTATAAAAGTGAAGATTTGCAAAACGGAAGCTTTTATGCATTATTTATGTGTAGTAAGAGTAAGAAGAAACCCCCTGAGATTACTAGCCCAGTTAGTTAGGCCTAAAATCAAAATAAATTCCACGTTAGTCCACTAACTATAAGAATGATTTTTGACTGTGAGATAATAAATTATATGATTTGCGGTTGTTTTAACAAGGGTTCTATCTATCCCTGTAGAACTCACACATGTACAATCCTTTTTTATTCATTTATTTACTTAAAGAGGGATTAAAATAGTTATTTTAGGTAAAGTTTTATATTTATTCATACAATTTTCCCAAGCGCAGGATTTCTTCATGGATCATTGGAAAATGTTTGATGCGAATTTATCCAAAAATATTGGTACGAGATAGCCAAATACAGATTTTACACAATGCTCGAAAAACTGGATATCCCATCTTGTATTTACCAGTTCATCGAAGTCATATAGATTACGTTTTGGTGTCTTGGGCATTAGTTGCATGCGATCTTCGGTCACCATTGGTTGCAGCTGGGGAAAACCTAAACATCCCTGTCTTCAGGTTGACAATTGAACATTTTTTTCCTTATGTAAAGCTACATGTCCTTAAAGAAATTAAGTATTTGCTTAATTAGGCATTTTTTTTCTTTTAGTCTCATGATGAAAAGTGTTGGTGGATTTTTCATTAAAAGAAGGCTTGAAACAAGGAATGGGAAGAAGGATATAGTGTATCGAGCAATGCTCCAGTCTTACATGACAAGATGCTTGACTGATGATAATGATATGGAATTCTTTATTGAAGGTGGACGTACTCGAACGGGAAAACCTTGCTTACCGAAAGGTTAACTTTATAAAACAATAAACTGCTTGTTTTAATCTTAAAACAATTGTCTTAATTTTGAGTTTTAACAATCATTTTATGATATCAGGTGGGCTGCTAAGCATTGTGGTTGACACTCTCATTACGAACAAAGTTGAGGACATCCTTGTGGTTCCAGTTAATTTCAGCTATGATAGACTCCTAGAAGGAAATTTCATTCGAGAGCAGTTGGGTAAACCTAAAGTAAATGAAAGTTTTGCTTCAGCTGCTATGGGTCTATGGAATTCTCTACAGGCCAAATACGGAAATGCTCGAGTTGATTTTGGTCATCCTTTCTCCATGAAAGTAAACTGCTGTTTACGTTAACATTAGGATTTAAAGTAGAAATTGGGTATTATGTTCTAAAGGATTTTTAATAAGATTTGAGTCGCTTGTATGACAGGAGTTCATACAGACCTATAATATTCTCAAGTCCCCACCACAATCAATGGGTTCTTCAGATGGGGGAACTGATTCTGGTTCTGACAGTGGGGATGAAAAATCTCAGCACCATACACCTCTTTCTACTGACTCGAGTAGCTTGGATAGTTCATCTCAATCTGGAAGTGACTCGAAAATTAGCCATAATGACCAAAGGGCTCTCGTTGATGCATTGGCCAATCATGTCATTTATGGTAACCGTCGTTGGTTGACAACGCGAATTTTGCCATAATTGTTTATTAGTACAGATCACAATCTCTGTCGTTTTATGGCCCAGCTAAGTCTTTCTGGTCGCTTGGAACAGAGACTGTTTTCAACCTGTTAAATTATCCATGTCAATAACTCAAAAGTCATAAATAACCAGTGTGTAACACGAGCCTACAATTTTCCAGATGGTGTCCAATGTTTCACATTGATGTCAACAAATGCCATTGCTTTTATGCTTCTGAATAAATATCGTCAAGGAGTATCAATCGAAACCTTGAAGGAAGATGTGCTCAGCCTGAAAAGAGAAATGCTGGATCGTGGTCATGATTCAGGGTATTCTGACGACTTGACTGGAGTCGTAGAACACGGGGTAACCTAATACATGATAAAAACTAATGTCTCATAGTGCCCCATATTTTTCCTCTTATGTTCTATTCTCTGTTTTTAATATTGACCATAATGAAACAGATTGCTACATTGGGACCAGCACTTATCAGTACGGAAACAAGAAATTCTCAAATACATTTTAAGCCTGTTTTAATGCTACCTAATGTAATAGAACTTGCTTACTATTCAAACTGTGTTCTACCAATTTATGCATTGGAATCGGTCATTGGTAAGAAATAATAATAATGCAATTAAATTCAAGCAAACATACAAGATAAGGTGTAGTATATTTAATAAGCTGTTCTTTAAAACAATTTTTCTTCAACAGCTACAAGTGTTTTAGTTCTATCAGGAGAAAATATGAATCCCAAAATCAATTTAAAGTTGAGAAAGCGAGATTTGCTTTTAACTTGCTTAGAATATTGCGAAATTCTACATTTTGAATTCATATTTGCACCTCCATGCCAGAGCTTGGTGACGGCAATAGAAAATTCTCTAGAATTTATGGAGCGTCAAGGAATTTTTACAAATGTACGTTTTTGTTTCCAAAACTTGCGGTATATAAGTTGCATTGCATAATCTGTAAATTATTCATTTTCTAGGTTGGGGAAACAGCAGACACAAAATTTAATGATAAAATGCTTCTTGTAAACATTTCAACAAAATACGAAAGACTATTATTTTTAAAGAAGCTTCTAAGACCAATTGTTGACTCATACATCGCCTCTAGCTTCGTTTTAAGACGACTTGTTGAACACGAAACTCAAGAAAAACATCTTCAAATGGATATGCTAGCTGAAGTCAAAATACAAATTCAGGAAAAAGCCCTTCCTTATGGTAAACGTATTATTATTAATTGAATATTATGAATATTAGCTTGTTGTGTTAAGTTTTATTAATTTTTTTTTCTTTGTGTCAAATATAACAGGAGAGAGCATGGCTTTGGATCCAATAAGAAATTTTATTCAACTAGTCTTAAGATGGCAGGTACTTGAGAGTTTTAATAAAGATTCTGTAATCACCTACTGCTTACATGACCGTTTCAACAATGAAGATGCCGTAGAAGAAGTCATTCAACGGCTCAGGAAATTTAGAGTCTGAATTTGAACTGATATAAAGTATTATTAACCACAAGTAGCTACCATAAATAGCTTTTAAATTGTACCATTTACATATTTATATTATTAACAAACAAACTCATCTTTGCAAAAAATATTGCAAGATTTATATCCTGCTCTTGAACAAAAATCATAGTTAAGTACTTTTGTTGATATTTTTAAAACATTAACAAAATCTAGTGGTAGCAATTCACTAGAATTACACATAGTATCTATAATCTACTTTACACAAACGTGTTACTCTATATTCACATATTACGGTGTGTTTGATCACTGGGGGAACTATTGGGGTCATTTGTAAATAGTAAATATTAAGCTAAGATGCTAGAGGTGTTAGTATGAACTATGAAGTAATTCATAATTTTTTTAATCTATAATTCTATAAACCACAAAAACAGCTATTGAACATAATAGATTATGCGTTGCGATTGTTGATTATGTTGTGATACAAAGTAATTTATTCATAGAAGTGGTTTGTTTTTAAAGTGTTTTTTTCTTGATGCCATTCATTTGTTTTTGTATACGTTTCGTTTCTCTAGATTATTTTATGTTTTAGAATTATTTTTAGGCCAGCTCACGCTGATCTCTAATTAAGATGTCAGGTCAGAGGTGAATACAGCTTGTAGTAGATAATAATAGTAGTGGTCGTTGGTATATGAGTGTGCTCATAAATAATGTGTTATGTATTATACATTTTCTTTTGAAGTTTTGACCTGTGGACCCTCAGGAGGTCAAGTTAGAGTTGCAAGCTAAATTAATTTTTGGCACATTAGCTAATCTGCTTTCGAGTTGTATATCCGGTTTGTTGTGCGTCCAGCCATTAGGAAGAAGATAGCTGCCAAGCCCGACAGACTAACAGAGTACGAGCTCTTGTTTGTTATTAATTCTAGATTTGTAGGAAGAATATTTGTAGATACAATTTTATCTAAGATAATTTATAGTTGTTTCATAGGCAATAAAAAGATATTTTTAAAAGACCTAAAGCAAATTGACTGATTGGAGTTGAGCAATATTGCGGATGTAAGCGTGCCGTTAAATTTTGTTCACTCTAATGAAAACCGTTCTAATGATAGAAAAATTGAAAGTTATAACTCAAGTAATATATTTATTAACAATTGCCTAATCACAAGTTAGAATCTTAATAAATAGGTTAGAAAGACTTAATACAAATATTAAAATAGGTTACATCTATTGTATCTTTATTCATATAGAGATGACCTGCCACATAATTTTATAAAAATCGTTCGCATTTGTCGCTCCATCCTCACCGGGTTGTACACTCATGTCCTTAACCTGATTGTCCTTTACTACATTGGTTAATCTATGTTTGTATTATCTAGTTGTTATTTAACTATCTTTAACATTACTTCCCTTGTCTACACCGGTTAATGAACCAATGTAGATCAAGACTGAAATTTGTCTGTATCTATGCTAAATACATTCGACAATTTCTACTGCTCTATTAAAGCCTACTCTGTCAAAATAATACTCAATCTAAATTTTAATTACTCTTGAAGTTGAAAAATGTTAGATGAGGGGTTATTATTTCTTATTTATGTATTATACTATAATACTATCGTAATATCAATAATATACTTACCTATATTGTATATAGACATGATTGGCTTTTAACTTTTATTAAAATGACTCGAAAAATCGGGCCAAATAAATAAATGCTTGCTGAATTTAAAAGCTAACAAAAAACAAAATAGTTAACATTATAAATTAATTATTACTATTAGTTTTAATAAGGTTATTAATTTACATTACCCGTTCACATTATTTTATCTCCAGGGACTTAACCTAAGTTTTTTTAGCATAAGCCGACATAATGAAAAAAAGTAAAAAGCCAGTGTTAATAAATAAAAGTGAATTTTTTTTTTGAATTATAGTCTTAATTCGAAATTCCAATTGGGAAGCTTAAAATTCTAACCTGTAAAGTAAACTTGTTAACATGAAGTTTGTTTTAGTTACAACGGTTTTTCATTTCATTCAGCTTAAAACGAGAGTTGCTTTTCTTCTCCAGTAACTTTCATGTTTCGTTTGCTGATGACACCATACTCGGCTGCAAATTCATCACTTTCGTCATACACGTAGAATGGAACTTTCTCCGAAATACATCTGTCAATAATATGAGCCACTCCATTTACCAAGGGAATATCAGACTTCAAGATGTTGATGTATCCATTTATTTGAGTCAAATGTTCTGGAAGAAATAGATGGGCAATGTGAGACAATCTTATTTTAATTTAGGAAATTGCACGTTAAATTCTGTGTTCAGAAGACTTACTTGCAAATCCATCACTGGCAACTCCTAGTTTAATCTCCTTCTCAAAATTTGTCATTGCAAATTCATTGTTGATTAAACCCGAGCCGTACAATGTACCATTTAAAACATGATGGTCAACAAAATCTGAAAAATATGAAAAAATAGCCTCGAATAATATTAATTTTCTAACAATGCTAAATGCACTTCATGTATTGACTTACGGTGTAATTTTTCCACATCCTTTTTCAATGATTGGATATCCAGTCTGTCAACAGCTTCGTTAATTGGAATAAGCACTGTGATGGGGTGATCGCTTTGGAAGATTTCCAGTTTGCTGTTCTTTACAATGTTCCAGAAATCTAGAGAACAAGAAATCAGGGATTAGTTTAAATTCAGAAATTAGTATTTTTTTGGAATTGGAATCTAAAAATATTATAAATTCTTACTTTCGAATTCAATCTTTTCACTAAGGTATTCGGCAGCATTTCGAGGAGGATTTGGCATGATTACTTTGTCTGTCAAATGAACTCGTCCGTTTAATGTTAAAATATCACCTCTGAGGATCCTTGATCCGTCGACAGTATAAATTTTCTGTGATATTAAAGGTGAATTTTAAAACAGTGTTTGCAATCGAGACATTATATTGTTTGACTGAAATGGAAACATTTACTTACAAGTTCACTTTCTGGGAAGTATGTATTGATCCTGACTCTGGTTGCTCCTGGTCGTGCAGTTTGAACCAAGTACTCGTTGCCCATATTACGTAATGGGGCATCTTCTTTCACAATGTGATTCAATACAAAAGATTTTCGAAGTTTTTTATCCGTCTGAAGGCTCTTCATAAACCATATTGGAAGTCGTTTAAAGGCAATATCCAAAGGTGCAAAAATAGTATGATGATCTGAAATGCGTACCAATTAGTGTTTAATTAAATAAAGAATGAATATATGTGTGTAGTCTTATTTCAAGATTTGGAAACGAATATACTTACGCGTTTGAGAGAGAAACAAGTCCAGTTCAGAGCTAATTATTAAGGATCTCATTATGGTTGCACCTAATCTTCCCAAGGTGTCAAGACTTGAACATGGGGGTTCATTTCTCAAGAAAGGATTTGGCTGTTGGCATTGTACATCAGAATAATATGTAGCGCTTGCCGGACCGAAGCCAGAGGGAATGAATTTACGAAGGGCAGAACAGGGAAGAGGTCTAACGTTATGGGGATTTTCTGGATTTGGGGGAGGATTACCTTCCCATGGGGCTGGGAAGGGTTTTGGAATTGGTTGTGGAGGTCCAAAAACGGGAAAGTTAGGAGGTGGTCCAACATTTATTGCTGGGGATGTACCCTGACCAACGTTGTCTGGTGGCGGAGTTGAAAGCCTAATAGGAGGCAAAACTGGCTCAACAGGGCGAGGGGGCGAAACTGGTTCAACAGGACGAGGTGGCTCAGGAATCTGAGGCTTAACTGGATCAACCAAAACGGGGATCGTGGGGTTACTTGGTCGTACTGGATCAACTAAGACAGGTCTAAATGGGGGATGAGGACCTGATGGATTCACCAAAACCGGATTCAAAGGTCGTAATGGGTCAATAGGAACTGCAATTGGCTTTGCAGGTATAATTGGTCCGGGATTCTCTACAGGTAATGGCCTTAGAGGTTGAAAATTTTTATTTGGATCCTCAATTAAAGCTGGATTTGGATTTTGTTGATGTGGTAATGGAATTGGGAGGTTCGGATGTGGATTTAGTGGGTAAGGGCATAGCGGACCCAAAGGGGCCGGAGTCGTTGTAAAAGGTAGGCCACATGGATTAAACTGATTTTGAACAAATTGCTGAGGTAAATGATTCCCGTTTACCGGAGCCCCAATGCCAAAGAAACGAAGCAAACGCTTGAAATTTGATTTATTTTTCACGGGATCTATTTCTTCTATGTTGGATTCCGCAAATAGTGGAACCACAAATAGAAGCACAATCAGCACAAACAGCTTCAAAGAAGCTGACATTTTGAGACAATCACACACTTTAACTGACCTAATAAAAATGGTGGATTCCTGACACAATAGCTTTAGAAACTCTCAAATCTGAGCAACTTTTTAGATGGCCCTTCCTCGGTAGAATCAAACAAGGATCTGGCTGGTAACTTCTATATTTCTGCCTTTTTATGCTGCCTGGACCCTAGTCATTCGTCCAGCCTCAACTAAGCATTACGGTTTTTAGAGATTCAGTCTACCTGTTTTCTCATATTATGCTACCTATTATTTACCGAACATGTCATCTTTCCATGTTATAGTAAGCCAATAAAAAAAACTCCTGGTAGAGTTCGAAGATGAATAGCTTTCAAGGTAGATGAGATGACCTACCTGGAAAAAAAAATCTAAAGAATTCATTTCGGAGTCCCTTTTACAATAGAATTTTGTTAGATGTATTAAGAAAGCGGCTACCTTAACCTTATTTGGGTCTTTTCTTTGTAGTCATCAAAATGTGATACAACTCTGGGAGCCAGTCGTCTAATTCTCATTTATCTGCACCAGCAAGAGGGATGCACTTGAAATATGGAACAATGGCAATAGATCTTTTTAACGTTAAGAGCTTTTAAGATTACCCGTCTGCTGACATACCTCATGTAATTGTTGGTCTAATAAGACTTCCCGATATCAAATAATGGCTGGGAAGATTTTTTAGTTTGTTTGGTACATTAAGCAAAAAGAAACTTTTTCGTTATTAACATTCTGGAATGTACCATATTCCTTTTCAATTCCAGAAAGGAAAGAATATTTTTTTAGTTTCCATGATCTGGTTTCCCCGTCCTAGTAATTCACACAAGAACCCTACAATATGCTTAACCTTATATTTGTATTGCAAGAATAATATGCTGGACAAAAATTTGGTTGCAATATCCTCTGAAACCTATTAAGGTTAAATAAAATTCATGCAAAGAAGTTCTATAGTCAGTCGTTACTGAATTACTAAGATTACAGCATATTGTCCCAATTAGAGCCCCGTCATACCAAAATAAGTCGTTTGATAGGTCTCCAGTATGGAACAAAAAGTTTACCCAAGAAACAGTAATTTCGTACCTATTTACAAATAAAAGCATGCTTTTATATATGTGAACGTTTTATGAAGCTCAGACTAGACTAATTATTGTAATTTTAATTGCTTTTATTCCCAATATAATATTTTAATTTTAACAACTTTTAATTGATTAAAGATAGAAAGAATTGATTTAATTAAAGAAAACTTTTAATTGAAACGGACGTATGGCTGTGCTATTGAAGTATGCTATTGAAGTATTTTTTTCAAACATTTTGCAATCGAAATGTTAAATGCCCTCATCCGGACCCAAAGGCGTTTCAAATTTAAATTTTTGTTAAATTTAATTTGAATTTGATGTGAAGTTTATAAATTGAAGAATTCGGTGATTGCTGCACTTGAAAAACAGTCATTTAGATTTTGTTGAATATCGGATTAAAAATGTTTTAGTATACTAAAAATCCTATTCAGCTTTCATATATACACAATGATGTGGCTGAATGGAGTTTAAAAGCAATTCTGTTTGATTAAACTCTAGTTGGTTTTCTTTTTCACAAACTTCTTTTTTAATCTGACACAAAATCTTGTACATCCTTAGTAAAAACTTAAAATTCATGCCATAATTCTATTCTAATAACTGGATATCAAAAAAAACATCTGAGTTAACTAATGTAACAAAGAATAAGATTTATTACCATGAAACTTCACTTACGTTTTCAAATGTGGTATCAAACACTCCAATTAATCTGGATAATACAAGTCACATAATATCATCCATTTTATGAATAATTCTCCTGCCACAAAAAAAAAAGTGGAGAAAAAAAAGCTGCCGTTATTATTAGCCCGTTGGTAAACTTTTAAACCAAGACTCAGAGTTATGGTGTATTTATGTACGATTTCCAACATTTCTTTCTCTACGTTCTACTCATAGTGATCATCTATACAAATTATAAACCAGAAATAAGTAGTCACATACGCCAAGGTGGTAAAGATTTAAGATCAGAAAAAGGCACATAAAAGGCTCCTTTAGTTGGTTGGTGGTCATCAGAATTTCCACATCATCAACATCAAAAACGAAGTCGTCCCTTCACTTTGTTCCTGTAATGGATTTAGGTACCCGAATTTACTTTTAGTTTTAAAAAAGGCTATAGTAAACCATCGCACCTTAGAGTGCACTTCCAAGTCAGGCTCAAATTGATGGACTTTCACATCACAATAACAATGAAAGAATGAATCCTACATTTTTTTAGGAATTTGATGCTCAATCTTCACTACAGTTGAAAGACTTGGTGTAGGAATGTTACAAAAATGCCCATAAAGATAATAATAACAGTCTTGTTTTTAAACCCCATAAAATACTATAATATAAGGTTGGAAATAAACATCTTAATCCTCTAGTTCAATAGAATGATCAAAAACATTGTAGCTGGGGTCGAAGTAGCTGGGGTCGACGTTAATACAGTTTCTAGGAAGGATATCTTTAGTTGGCACTATAATTTACTGAGCCCCGATATTGGATATTAACTTGAAATCAATACATTGAAACATTGAGCATGAGCTTTCTTTAAAAGTTGAGAATTCCAGAAAGTTAATTAATGCAACCAAACCCTAAGAAACACATCTACGTTCGATTTTGAAGCTTTAAAAAAATCAAACATTACCACTAAGTGAATTAAAAGATGCATACTTGTCTTTTTCTAGATTCATATTTCACAGCAAGTTAATACAATGATTTCATCATTCACTCATTTAGTCCATTTCCTTTCCATTAAATAAGCTTTAAAACTCTAGCATCTCGTTTTATCCATAAAAAAGTGTCTCCTCATTCAGATTCTTTTGCATAAGGAAAGACTTTAAAATATTATAAAATGAGTTTCAATAGAATTGTAGGGAACTTTATCCTTGACCCTAATGATCAATAGGTTGAGAGTAGAATCTTCTTTCCCATTTCCCAGGTATTATGACAATAAAAAAATGTTTTTCAACCTGTGCCTTCTCTTTTACAAAAAAGTTTGACTCGACTGACCCAAATTTCACATTTCGTTGTTCCATTAAAATGTGTACGTACTGCTCCTACCTACCACTATATACCCATGCTGTCCCTGTGCTCCGAGATTCATAAAGGTATTTACAATGAACAGGTATATAAAAAATGTAACTGACGATTGCACCTTTCAACTACTTAATCCAGTGGCATTAGTGAAAACCGATCCAGAAGACCAACTGACATTGACATTCAAAATGTCTTAATGGCATTCTACTTCATATTTTCTTTTGTTATGAAAAGGACCTAATTATTATTACTTCCTGAACTTCTACAACTTTTCACTTAACCTAGTAGCCTAGTACAGTTGTTAAAAACCAAAGAAACCTTACTAGTTCATCAGGTGCATATCTTTCTTAATTATCCCCTGTCAATCAACAAATTCTAGTGAATGTAAATGAGAAACCTATGTAAAACCTTTGGAGGCCTTCTTTTGTTTTGTCTTTGTTTGTCCTCATTCCCATGATACTTTATTTATACTGAATTTCGTTTATTTTTTCGAATGCAGATTACAAACCAGGGGCTTCTGGAAGATTAAAAACACAAAAAAACCTTTTTTATGATCAAAAAACCATATTCATTACACTGAAATAGTGACTAAGACAAAACTAGTAAAAAATCTACTTTAGTAAAATAGAAAATGCTATTAACAAAAACCAATCATTTTAAAATTTAGAAGCTAAAGCAAGTAGAAACTGAACACGTCAAGAAAGAAATGAAATGAAATGACTGAATTTAAAAAATTTTTAGAATTGGAATTTCTGTTTGGTTTATACATTTTATAGCCTAAAGACAACAGATAAAAATCATGTGCCTTTCTTTATGGACAATTGTGATAACTTGTTGATTTATTACAATTACTTGGACCAATAGACTAAAAGACGAGACGGACCTTTAAGATGACATGCATTTCTTTACATTGCCAATAACACGGTCAATAGGATAACATTATTCTGTAACGTTATATTTTAGTTTTGGAAGCTTGAATCGTTGTTTTTTGGCTGCAGTAGCTAAATTGAATGCAATTAAACATCAAGAGAAAGATTTATATGTGTTTGAAGATGGGTCAATTAGGTTTAATTCTAAAAGCAGAGCCCCCTTAATTCAATCCAAAAAATCTTTATTAATTGAACTTTTATCAGGCTAACGATTGCTTAAATATAATTGATTTGAGTAAGAAATATCCACCAACAAAATGAAATTAAGCAACAGTTTCTCCTGTACAATAATCAATAAATAATGATGATGAAAAAGCTTCATACACTCTATAAGTAACAAGCTATTTATCTAATCTTGTTGCATTTACGATGGGCAAGCAGGCAAGGGAAAGGTCTACTTTTAAAATCCGTAGTAAATAAAATAAGTAGTAAATACAATTTCGTCGCGACTGCACTTAAGTAGCTTAGGAATTTATCGTAAAAAACTAGATCTAACTAGATTTTGATTTGATTACCCTACCCCCTACACGAAGAAACCTTTCAGACTAAACCTTAAACTCATGCTTAATTCTCCAGAGCCATGGACATCGGAGAAAAATTTCTAAGTGAAAAATTACAATTAAAACAGTTTTTGAACGAATTAAAAAACATTCCTTTCAAAATCACAAAACATGATCATATCTTTAATATGCTTTAAATATCACACGAAACGAACTAAATATCGAATACTCAATAATTTTATTTTAATTTTTTTTGTCATTTTCATGTAAAATGGTAAGCAGGAAGCATCTGTCAATCTGTCTTTTATCATTATTACCTCAGCTTCATTTTTACTAAGCCCACACAACCCCAAATCCGAAGCTAACCATTTTTCTCATATTTTGTTATTGCTGGCGATGGCTTTTACTGCCTATTTTATTTGGAGATTTTCATTTTCTCATAAATAAAAATGTATACGACTACTTGAGTTACCATTGTAAATTTTAAATCACATTTACTCCCTGTACAACCCAAATAGTTCTTGAACATTTTTAGGTATTTCAAAAAAATTAATAAGTATTTTCCACATAAGAGCAACATAACATAAATCCTATTCAATAAAGAAATCAAAATGCCACTGTATATTGGAAAAATCCTTTAGTTTAAAATTAACAATTGTATTTTCCTATTAATGCCCAAAACCTTCAATATGATTTTCCCTATCTTGTGGGACTATAATGAAGAATTTATGATAATTTTTATAAAATATTTTGACATGTTTAAGGAAGCCAAGCTCAATTAAAAATAAAAATAATTATTTTATCTATTAAATGCTGTGTGATTTTATAGAAGACGCATGGGGTGGGCAGATACAAAGTTTGTTCAATGTGAATGACGAGGTAGATGCAAATAATATTATTATTAGTCCAAGGCTGAAACAGTTGTAAGCAAAGGTGCAACGTAAATACGGATATTAGGTCATCAACAAATGTCTCAAAGTAAGTAAAAACACTTGAAATAAAATTAGTAGTCTGTTTATGTCACTTGACACCCACCCCGACTGCCACCGCCACCACCACATAGGCTCAAATATACAAATTCTAAAGGCAGTCTTAGTAGTATTCCACATTCACATTTTTATTCATTAAAATAAAATCAATCATAAATCATAACAATACACAATAAATTATTGTTCCTTTTAATTCTGTAATCAGCGTTGCTACACATTTATTGTGGAAAATTGTTTGGGATTATATTTTGGATTCTGTTTTACATTTTAAAACTTAATGTGAATTTAGCAGATACTTGTCACCTGTGACCTGTGAATGACTCTTTCGTGTTTTGCTGTACCTGTGACCTGAGACTACTGACAACTGATTTTGATTTGACAGAAAACAAAATTAAACAATAAATAACTGATCCCATCCACACAGACCTGCACACCCCTTTTTTGTCAGTCGATAAGCAACAGAACATAATGGGCTTGTTTGGAAAGTCTCCCGATAGGGATCCAAAAACACAGGTATGTTGCAATTTCTTTCAAAAAGCCATTTATTGTCAACTGATTATCTGACTGAAAGTATTGCTTATTGATTCCATGTGTTATGTATTACATCCATACTTCAACCCACCTCGCTTTAAACGCTTTGTCTCCTTTTGTCTTTAATATTTAACGCTGTTCGCTGGTATTCATTCTAGACTATTTTTCCTCTTAAAAGGTGACGGAGTGGACGAGAAAAATTCGTCGAGAGTCTACAGCCCTTGATAGACAAATTAGAGGTTTGTACATGAATTGCATTTGTTTACGTGCTACCGTTTTTCATGTGTTATAATTATTAATATTGTTAAGTATAATTTTATTGTAAATCTAAAGAGTAAATATGAATTGTTCTTTGTAGGTATTCAGAGAGAAGAAGATAAGATTAAAAAATCCTTAAAAGATGCTGCAAAGAAAGGTGACAAGGATGTTTGTAGAGTTTACGCCAAAGAATTGGTTAGGTCAAAGAGGGCCATTAATAAAATTTATACTTCTAAAGCCCACCTCAATTCCATCCAAATGCATATGAAAGAGCAACTTGGTAAGTATATTTTTTGAAAGTATTGGAACATTTTGATATCTTTAATATTTTAAGTTAGGTTGATTGGGTTTATTAGTTTCAAAAACGGTTTCTTTGTTTTCAATGCTAGCTGTTGTAAAGACGACAGGGGCTTTACAAAAATCAACACAAGTAATGCAGTCTGTGCAAGCATTAGTTAAAATTCCTGAAGTCGCCGCAACAATGAGAGAACTGTCCAAAGAAATGATGAAAGCTGGAATCTTAGAGGAGATGATGAACGATACGTTCGAGTCCCTCGAGGACCAGGAGGAATTAGAAGAGGCCGCTGAGGAAGAAATCGATAATGTAAGCATTTCATTCTCAAAACAGGATACATTAGAATTTCTCGATATTTCGTCCATAAATCGAAACTTTTTTTTGGCTAGATTCTTTGGGAAGTAACAGCAGGCCAAATTGGAAAGGCCCCACCCGCAGGAACCACCGCGATGCCTACTGCAGCTGCTGCATCATCTGCAGCCGAAGAATCAGATGAGGAGGATAATGAGGAATTGGAAAGAATGCAGAGTAGACTTGAGGCGTTGAGAAGTTAGACGGATTACTATTTTCATAACTTTTGGCACCCGGATTGTATCATTATCATCCTGCTAACAGGAAACACATTAAGAAATAGCAGAATGTTCGATTTTCCCAACGGCTAGGTAAAACTTTTCTGGTTTTACTTCTCTAAACTGCTAATATATTATGATTTAAAAATAATACACTACCTTGTATACTTAAGTGTAAATAAGTAGTAATCGGACTGATTAATTATCACATTCACCTATCACTATTTTCTGTGTATTCTGTATCTATATATTTGTATAGACTCGAAAATTCAGTACCAGATGGTAAACAGTTTCCATCCTATTAACTTAGTCCTTTAAAATTAAAAAAATCAATCGTAATATTGTTATTATTTACGGCGCATTTAGTATAAGTGCTAAAGAAGCGAATTGGAAATGGAAATATGAATTTGTAAGGAAAAATTGAAATACGAAAGATGCTGGGAATCTGTATAGCTGGATATTGTAACAACAGCATTGTTTTATTTAAAGCATATTAAGTTTTTTGTTCGTCAAGATAAGCGTTAGCTGCGTTTGTATTATTAGTTAATTTACGTTACTTAAACGGCTTGGACAACTTTCATAGGTTACTATTTTGTTAGAAACTAATAAGAACTTAATTATTCACAAGAATAATCACGTTGAAATAAAATATGCCTTTGAGTCACTAAAAGTACACATACATTAATTTACTTTTTACTATTCATTTATTTCGTATTCGGAATTTCATGCGTGTAGCTCCGTTCTTGTTATTGTATCCTCATTGGTATTGGTATTTGTATAAATAGGGAATTTTTTTCAAGAGTAAAAGAAACGTGTGTGCAACCACTTTATAATTTTTTAAAGTTTTTATATTTACCAACTGATAAAAATTTGCATGTTAATTTGAAGTTTGCCTACTTTCATATCCCATCGTAAAAATAAGGGTTCCTTTAAAGTTCAAAATCTAAAATAGGCTTACTTGTGTCCTTCATTTTTATAAATCGTTAATAAATAAAGTAAAAATTTTGCTATGAAATAAAGTCAAATGCCAGTGTTCCTATTATTTATAATTGTTACTGATTTGGTATAAACATAAACCCCATGAATCAAATCTTTGCCCTACACGTCTCGTAATCAACCATAATCTCTGTTTAGATTAAATTCTTGCTTAAATCTAAAATCGAATCCATGTAATGGATTTTTCGGAAGAACCATTTAGTCTAAATTAAATTAGAACAAATTATACTGACACGGGCTTCGAGATGGATTAACGAGTCAATTAGTATATCTATTTCTGTGGTAAAAACATGCCTTGAACAAGTCTCCATAAGGATTTAATTTTCAGAGAGCATAGCCATAGCATAAAAGCAAGAGGAATCTAGAATTAATAAAAAAAACCAGTGAGCTGGTACTCTGGTGGTGTTCTGTCCCGGAAGCTGTCCTCTTCCGAACAGCTTCACGTAAAGTTAAGCGTAAACCAGATACACCATTTGAAAGCACATTAGCTAATCCACCAAATATTAACACTGTATGCAACTCTAACTTAACCTCCTTAGGAGTCAGTCAGATCAAAGTTCGAAAAAAAATCCATAACACATACATAATTTCGACACAGGGATCATTTTTGGGGTGACACCCCTGAACCTCTGACAGGGCTGGCGACAACCATTCCCCCAAAAGCAGTAAAAAATCTAACGTTTGAATTCGGGAACCATCCTAAATAAAAAAAAGCTTGTACACAATCTATGTGCAGATTCATACATTGACTACCACCACCACCACGACTATTATGTGCTAATTAAGACCTATGCCTATTTTAACCTTTGACCTCTTAATTAGTGTAAGCGTTAGCTGACCTAAAAATATTTGTAGAAATGCGTCCAATTATAGTGTAGTCACAACTATAAAAGTGACTCTGCAATACAATATGCTTATCAACATGAACTGTCAAAAACTCGAAATAGCCTCAAGTAAGAAAACTCCTTATACTCAAAGGAACAACAGGTTTCTTATATAATAATCATCTAAATGTCTCTTTCTTCAGCCTGAAGACTCGGTTTTGTTACCTCATAAAAATTACATTTACCTCATCAACTCAACTCAACTATTCATATTCCACGTATATAAAACGATACCATAAAAATGTCTTTGTCTACTTAAAACCTATTGAGTTCATCCTAGAAAGTAGTGACTACAGATTAGGAGTACTATATAATTCATACACCGACACCACAGCTTAAAAACCCTTCCTTCTTCTTTTGATGCGAGTACTGGAGATAGAACAGGAAGTAAAATCAGAGTCAGGTCTATCAAAAGGGGATTCAATGTTGAATCTAATCAAAAGGGGGTTTTTGCTAATTGCCTTGAACATACTCCTAATAAAAGTAATGAAATCATCATCAGCCACATTTAATATCAATCCTAATCATAATGTCCCCAAATCAAAGTGACCAAAGTGACCAAAATCTAGACCCTGGTTTACCACAAGACAAGGTTACTCTCAAAGATTCATAGACACGGCCATCTAGAGTTTTTAGGGTTTCTTCATCTACCACTTTTACTACTACTATGACTCACTTGCTTTTTGTTGGTTTCTCTCTATATTCCATTGTATTCATTGCTACTACTAACTGTTCAGAGTTAGTGCTTTCTTATCACAGACCAGAGATAGGCAGATAGACTGATCGAATTCATTTTTGGAAAGTAGGTGGAGCTTAAGAATTTTAGAGGGAACAAAAATGAGCGCGCTTTTACCCGCATTCTTTTTTTTCCATAATTTTTTCCCTCTCTATCTGGATCCAAGGCATGGAACAGAAGATTTGAGATATTTTTTTGAAAGTTAATTGCTTTTTTAAAGCCTTCATAAAAATTATATACATCTTAAAATTGTTGATTGTGGTGTTGTGTGAGTGAAAGAAATATCAGCAATCCTGAATAATCCCCTATATCGATTTAATTTAAAATCCAACTGAATCCTTAGGTGACAAGATATTTGAGTTTTTTAAAAGTGACAAATTCAAAGTGAACCAAATCGGACTACTTCACACCCGAGAAACCTCAAACAGAGATTCACACCTGGTTCACAGATGCAAATCTCAGCATACGTGTGAGGTAAGGAACTCATTTAATTTTTCACTTTAGGCAATTTCTTCAAAAAATGACAATAACAATTGAACACAGGGCACTGAGATTAGGAAAAATTGATTTATTAATTTTACACTTTGGCTGAAACACGACTAGTTTCGGCATAAAAACCTTCTTCAGGCTACCAAACTTTCAAATATATTAAGAAGTTGGAATTTAATAATGGATGATGGATGTGGTTTGTTAGAGAGAACAATATGCAATTCCCTTATCACCGTAAATCTCGATTTAGAACCCCACGTACAGTTAGGGAAAGATAGGTCAGAATTGGCCATTATAGTTTAAAACTGCCACAGCCAAAATAAAGATAATAAAAAATAATCCACATTTTATTTAAAAATCAAGAGATTATTTCCTCGGAATCCAACAATTTCAAAATTTTAGAATACTATCCATTATCAATTTTTTTGCATTTTTGTAGTATAAATGACATAATAATATTCTATTATTATGCAATGCACATTTGATAAACAATTAGTGCAACTTGTAGTTTCAAAAAATTTATTCTTTTATAATTTTTATTAAGTATCGTTAGATACTTTATGTGAACGTTCATGGTGTCCGGTGTCTGATGTCCGATGTCCGGACAGTCATAACTTTTGACAGGGTCAACATTTTCAAGTTCTGTTTT
>JAQGBU010000194.1:0-48439 GCA_034698605.1 Isotoma decorata
TAAATTCATTAATTTCATTTTCATTAATTTTGGTTGGACTTTTCATTAATTGGTTGGGTCCCTAATATATATCCCTTAAGGCACTAGCGGTTTTTACAGATAAACATCAATGATAAGTGTCAGAAAATACGGTGACAAAAACACAAATTGTTTCAAATGATAAAATCTAAATTGAAGGAGTATGTTTATTAGCGAAACGAATGGAATCATGTTGAGATTCTCAGCATTCCCTTCATCTTATTGAAAATGGTTACACGTCAGTATGGACCACAAGTAAGGTTAAAACTTTTGGTTTTTGCTGCCTAACTTGTAGTTCGTAGTTCGTTGTAGGGAGCTTACAAATAACAAGAAATTATAGATGTACTTTTAACTACTCATGAACTGTGGTATTTTATTTGTCACCACTTTCTTCAAAGCCGATGATTCCGATTTCTTACCACCTCGTTACTTCTGAACTATGTAGGGTTATCTGCTTTGGCTGGGCCTTCAAGACCACCCGCACCATTCCTTCTCGTTCTCAATAAAACCTTAATTAGAAAATGAAAACTGTCAACTAACATGACATGTTGTGGCATTTTGTTGTTACTATTTACAAAACCCTTATTTTCAGATTTCACTCATAAATGAATCATGTTCTGGATTTATATTATTGGGAAGCATTACATTAGAAGTATTCTATAAATGATTTACAGAAATCTACGATTTACAACTTTATAAAACCCTTACGTTAAGTTTTCAATTCTTAACGATCAGCCTGAGTCTTATTGATAAAATCGGACAACAGTCAGAAATGATATCAAGACTATATGGATTGTGAAAAAAATAGAATTATATTTGGACTCGAATGATGTGGGATTTGATTGCTTGCTTGTTTATTTGTCCTTTATATAAAAAATTCTTAGAAAAAATTGATTCGAAATTTATTCTCATGATTTACTCTGATTCATCGTTGCCATCTTCATTTTGTTCATTTGCACGGTACACGGATATTTAACTTATAATAACAAAAGGTACAAGCTCAGAATTTGGATAACAGGATATCGATACATCATTCTTGTCAAGAATTGTCAACTTTATTGAATGTTGTTATCATTTATTGTAATAATAATAATATGACGAGAACAATTGTTTGAATTCGAATGATTCACGATGCACATGCACGCATTTAACTGTTTCATATTCCTGGATAACTTAATGATGAACTGGGTAAGATATTACGAAGTTGTAAACTAGCGAAAGTATAATTTTAACCTTACTTGCATAACACGTACCCCAAATACGTGGTGAGGGGAAATTAATAACCTTGTGTAAACTAAACTTATTAACTTCTTTGTGGTATCTTAGTCAAATAAATAGACTATGCTTTCTGTCAACATTTAGTACGATGGTCTCGTACAGCCACTTATGACATTTGAGGTGATGAAGAAAGGCTTCATTTCTAAAGTGGGGTATATTTTTTTAGCATTAGTAATTCGGTAATTTTTATCGTACTGCAAAATTATGATTCGAAGTAGTTTAACCATGGGAGTAGGAGTTTTGTTTCATAAGAAGTTGATGTCTCAACTTTAGTCCGATTACAATTTCATAATTAGGTTGCTTGGTTGGCCTAAGCGTCTGTAAAGCAAAACACGGTTTTAGTTTCTTCTGTAGTTTATGAAATCATGTCTATCCTGTCTCAAGAGTTTAAGACCTCTCTCATTTCTAATTGAATTTGCAAACCTGTGCGTAGGCGCTGAGGTAGGTTCTTTTTTAGAGAGTCTCGAATTTGTCAACTAATGAGTTTTATGCTATCTGGATGAATGGACTATAGAGCAGGAAGAGAGATTATTCAATTGACTTCTTTTAGATTTTAAAAGCACGGAAGTGTGTAATAGTTAATCTTCAATTGTGATTAAATGCAAAATGATATTAATTTTTAACACTTGAAATTGGAATACAATTTTTGTGCTATTAGATTTGCCAACTTTTTTAAAGCTTAAAGTATCGAAAAAACCACGAAAAATTGCTGGAAAAAGGACTAATAACATAATTCAAAATTTAATTTTAATGAGTTTTGGAGTTGTGTGAACACAGACGGACTGTTGAACAGCAAATCATTATAATTATGATCACCAGCATGTCATTTCGGATTATATAATGATGCTAACTTTGACCAATAAATTTTTAACGGCTTCACTGCATCAAATTATTTAGTGAGTAGACTGAAAAAAACTTTTCTTTTTCATATAACATATATCAGATCAGAATCACCAAAATGACCTCTAAAGTAAATATCCATTCTCATACAAAATATTTATCTCATTTATTCAAAAACATTAAATTCAAACATTAAGTATGCAAATATAATATTTTACGTGTAAACTTACACATCTGTCAGACTCTCCGGTTTTTCCACAGAGAGAAAAGGCTTAACGATATAAGAACAAGCATGGCTGAGTCGTCGAACATATCGAAAAATGCAAAGAAGTCATATTATTTCCGGAGCTGGTATAGTAAGGTTTTTATGATTTGATGCGAAATCAATGTGTAATATATACATGATACATTCTTGTGAAAAATCCCATTATTCGTGACGGGTTCTGTGTATTGATCGTTAGGTTAGGAGAATATTTTTAAAAATTTACAAGTTTAATATTAGATCAATAAGACGGTTTCAAATGATATAGAAAGACTACTATTAAATTTATTGGGATCAAATTAAAATTACCGTTGATGGCTTAGACGATAGAATCAAACTTTAAAGTGTATCTTCTTCATACGGTTATGATTGATTGATTCATATGCAGAATTTTTCAAAAGAATTTGTTTTGGAATAGGCTATAGTATTGCATCTTTACATCCATATTGTCTGTGATTGCCTTAAGCTCTTGATTTTTGCATTTTTGTACTTGTTTTTTATAAATTTTGTAAAAAAATTTCAATTCAAATATATTTTTGTATTTTTGTAGAATGGCATCGTTATAAAAATTTTATTATGAGGTATTGAAATATTAGGTACAATAGGAATCTCATATGCGTCGATAAAGTACCATGAAATCATCATAAAAAGTCTTGAATCGAAAAAAATGTGATAAAATTAATAAATAGTTGCAACTACTTCAGGATTTTCCGTTTCTGACCAATTCGGTAATCAAATAGCCTAATTGCTTTGTCGTAGGGAAAACTAAACTTCGTCAAGCCCAAATATCGTCATTAATCAACCACTAAAATTGGATTCATAAATACACTTTACCAAACATTATTTGCCTACGCCTACGAATTATTGCAGGCGATATGAAATAGTGAAAAGGTGTTCCGACAATTTCCACTTCCCAGTCTTCAATAAACAAGTCAAAAATCGGTTTGTGCGAAATGCTGAGTTTTGTATAATTTCTGGTCGGAATTTCCCTCAGACCACTTGCACTTATAAATGTTGGTCCTAGTGAAGTTGTAATTTTTTCCAATAAATACATTGAAAACACAGATTAAACCCTTTCCTTTCCACTGGAAAAAAAACGTTCGCAAGTATATTCGTATCTTTAATATTTTTCGACTAGATGCAAAATTCGACCAAATCACGTTAGTCATTAAAGCGTTAGGAAAAATACCCTATGTGAACTAACCAAATCCCGTATTATCATACTTCAATATTCCAGTTCTATTAAATGCACCCGTAAATCATCAACCAGAATACATTACTGTAATATAATATTACTACTGTTATAAATTACTACAAAACTGAATAAACATTCCACTATACAGTCATAATTTCAGAAAGGTAAAAGGCATCGACTTTTATTAGTAATATAATCACCGCAGGGTTACGGTTTCTTATATGAGCCCAAACCATTCAGCCTACACAGCTTCAACTTAAGGTTGCTTGGGTCAACCTCATAAAATTGTGGGATTAATAACCAAAGGTTTGTTTGTGCTTAATCGAAAGAAGTTATTTTAACTTGTAAATAACTGACATTGACATTGTGGTTTTGCTTGTCGATTTTTGTATTTAACTGTTTTGTTAAGTGGTTGTGCTTTGTGCTCTTTGGCTTTCTAGCTGTTTCTGGATTTCCAATGTCATAATAAGGTTCTTGGCGGTCGCCCTACGCCTTTCTCAATGTATGTGTGACGCACATCAATGATTGAAACTTTGAAACTAGAAAATATCAATTATATGAGTTTTACAATATGGCAAAACTCATAAAATGGTGTTCTATAAAATAAACGTAAAACTTGTTTAAGCACCGATAACCATGGGTTCAAAATCAAATTCAACTTTATTTTGTGGATATAAAAAAACGTAATTTTCATGTACTTTATTATTTACTTATCGTCTAATTATGCTTCATTTGGTATTTTTGTCACAAAGAGATACCAGATCAATCCAACAACTGTTACACAAAATATAAAAGTAAAATATTGCATTCTTAGAACTTTCTAATCCAACTTCTTCCTCAGTTCTCACATATCCCCAATGCCAATTTTTTTTTCCAGTAATACTAACCTCAATATGTTTCATCTGAAACCGTTATTAGATTATATGGAGAAAGTTGACTTTCCCTTGGCATTCATTTAAATTACAACTTCAAAGTTAATTAATTTACTTGTCTTTGTCTGTCTTGTCCGTAGTGAAATATTGTAAAACCTAAACCGAATTAATCTAATGATGAGGTGACGAGAAAATGACAATGCGGGGAGATCCGAGTTAGTGAAAAGAAACCTGAGAGTTCCTTTCACTTGTGTTAGGATGTACTTTTCGACATCTGTCACAACTTTTGCGAATTCGATGTAGAGATACATGCAGGAAATAGAAAATAACTGAGCATAAAGTTAGCAAGGTATCGCTTCTGGTCCAAAAAGGGTTAACAATGTAACAAGTAACAAAGCCTTTGAGGAACACAATTATCCCAATACGTTGTTGTTAAATCGAATCACCATGCACTCATACTCCTCATTACATTTATGTTATTCACTCACGTTTAAATAAATTAGGCAATCGGCAATTGATGATATGTGATTAGAAAAACTACTGTATTTCCTGGTATAGGAGCCCATTGAAAGAATATTTCAGATCACTAAAAAGCATGCGATTCTAATCTGGAGTGGGGGGGGGGGGGTTATTCAGAGGGGGAGTACTTTATAATTAAGAATTCAACGCAAAATTTTAATAAGCTTTGTGGAGTGTTGTTATTTTGTCGCTTAAAAGGTTGGTTTTATACGTATTCAATAAAAATTATGGGATTACAGAAGAAATGTTCTATCTTAATTTATTTAATAATAGGTTTATTTTAAAAGATGATTTTATTACAATAAAAGCACCAAACATTTTACACATGTATTTATGTTAGCTTTCAAATTGAGAGCTATTTAGGAGGGTGGCATTAATGATTCATCAAGAGGTAGTGTATTTTTGGGGACAAATAAGTAATTTCAAATAGAGAATTTCATGAGTACAAAAACCAATTTGACACGAAAATATTACGTGTAAATGGTCAAAAAAATAGGATTCGCATAAATAATTAGTTTTCGTTTTAGTGACAAGTATATTTTTAGATTTAAAGTAAGTCAGTCAGACTTCATTGTGTATTTTCATCTATTAAACAAGATAGTCAGCTATGCATTCATACACAATATGACACCAAATTCGGATCATTATTACTTTTCATAATCTTTATTGAGTAGTGACAAGCTACTTTTGTGAATGGTGGTGTCCGTCTATGCATCCTTATATCCGTGCATCCGTCTATCTGTGGGTACTTTTTGTAGGGTCAACTTTGTTTTAAAAACCGTTTTCACATAATAAGATGGGATAAAAGAGAAGTTGAGTTCCTTAATGGGCCACAGGTGCCACACCCCCTGGGCTCTACCATCTGTAGCTATTGCAGTAAAACTCCTGCATAGACAGATGACAACAACCGCTCCTATTTTCGTATACCGTTGGAATGGCTTAGTTGAAGGTGTAAACTTTACACTTTGTTTCCAAACAAGCCAGTTCTCAATTTTCCTCATATGCTTGGACTTTGTCCTCTATTAAACCCACTTACATGCTTTCAAATGAAATCCACTTGAAAACTTCACTGTTGTAATTCATTATAATTATTGAGCCTTTTCATAACAAACATTGCAAAATAACCAACTGGATATTATGATTGATTGGTTCCTCACCTAAAAAGTTGTTTTTCCTCATATGAAACAACCTTAAGGTTACACAATAACGATAATTAAACAAAAGTTTATACTAATTTTAGCCCGGTGAAACTACTGCCTAAATGAGAGCAGAATAACAAAAAACAAAATAAATATCACTTCAATTACCCTAACTTCCCAGCTCCTACCCGCACGGTATTATAACCAGCAGAGGACATTTTGATAAGAACTTAACACTGCATTAGATAGCACGCACCCTATTATAGCGCGCAATTTTATGGTATTAATTAAGATAATGCAATACACACGGATAGTGCCTGTGATTATCTGATAAAAATGCTTATAATATTACAAGATTATCTGAACCATCCAGAGTCAGTTGACACAACAAACAATGTTGGATGACGAAGATTATGAGTATAATTGGCAAAAAATTGACGGATCCAAAAAATATTTGTAAATGTTTTGTACAAAAAAAAACAATTTGTTGACTTTACCAACAATGAGCAAATAGGAAAAGTCATTTGCTGAAAAGAAGTGAAAATAAATGGCAATGAGTTCCCACTTAAGATCCGGGTAAGAAGTATCCAAAAATTAAGTATTTACCAAATGTTGATGACTTCACAAATTTCATGAAGTAACTAATCAGCCCGAATGATACTTTTTAAATGTTTAATCTCAAAAACAAACAAGCTTGTTTGTTTCAGTTCGGAGTCAGATTACACGATTCGTTAAGCAAATGTTGACCTTAAGTCTTTAATATGTCTATCCATAATTAAATTAGATAAACAATTAATAAGAATTAAAATTTTAAACTAACAATTAAGTAAGTAGAAAAAATACGCTTGCTTTTTGATTCAATATTATTTTAATGAAAGGTTTTTCTTGCATTTTGAATGTTCAAAAAAAATTATTCTAGGTTTATTTTAAACCAGCAAAAAAATTATTTTTGTCATCTTATATTAAATATACACGTATTATTTATATGCAAGTAAAAGTGGTCTTCAACTCTAATCATGCACAAGAATTATAGATTTTAAATTATTACGCATTCATGTCAGAATGATGAATTTTGCATTTTTAGGTTCAACAACGCAAATAATGAAAACACTAGCTAAGTAAAACAGTTGTCAGGGCCAAACAGATAATTAATTAATTAACAAAATACTTTAATGCCTCGTAATCAGAAAATGTACACCCAAGAGATCATTCATTTATTCATTTTATAAGCTATTACATAACTACAAATTAAAGTCTCTACAACAAATCCCATCTTGTATTTCCTATGAAGCAAATAACAAAATAATATCATATAACTGATACAACTAATAACACATCTTTCGCTAACATCATCATATCATGTCTCATAGGAGATTGCAAGTAAATTAAACCCTTATAAAACTGCTGTCCGTACTGACGTCTATTCTATCACTAAAAACCTTCTTGCATGCAAATTAGGATGTGTGAATTGCAATGCAACCAATAAAAAATAAAAGCTTGTATTCTACAATCGTTTCGTAATTACGCAGCAGAAAAACGTAATATAAAGCAACACATACTACATAGACATACACCTAATGCAATGCCAACCCACCCGACCCGGACTCATCAAAATAACCCTGTTGTAATGGACCCTATGCTCCGGCAACGCTACCCTATGGAGCGTTGCTCTTCTTCTAATTTACTTTAATCAATTGCTGTAAACAAAATGTGGAATTTCGGAACGGAACAATTGAGACCAGCTAAGTTGACAGAATTGGCACTCTGATATTCTTGGTAATGACTAGATTGGATGATTACTAATGTTCCTTAAGTGGCCTTATTGTGCGTTCAAGGAGTAATAAAATGAGTATCCAGTAGAAAAAACCAACCACAAAATTAATAATTCCTTCCGAGGACATACATATTCAACATTTTAGGGCAATCCTTATGAGTTCGAGCTGTGCGAAAATACTTGGTGGCCAAGATACACTCTAGTAAACGTATATTTATTCGCCAATTGATTTTCATACATGTTAAATTGAGATACGAGATAGAAAAATGTACACACTGACAATGAGTTTGTTTTTGTGTACATTACATTACATTAGATTAAATACATACATACATACATATATTACAGGGAATATGATGGTAAACAAAAGAGTAAAAAACATGATGAGCATTTGCGAATTGTTGAAGAGTGTTGACGAGAGGGAGAGTAAAATAATGCTATGTTGGCATCATCGTGGAACTCTACTGAGTAATAATAAATAGTTGTTATGTAGCAAGTTAAGCAATAATAATGATGATCCGAAAAACATGATGATCAGAGTGAGAGAATGATTTTGGCATGTCTCTTTAGTCTAGTCTTCCAGTGGTCCATATGGTCCATATATCGTCGTATTTCTTGTTCCTATGTCCATGTCCCCACCCGATCGGAGTCATGTCCTCTCTTTCTCCTTCCTTCACCCCTAAAAAATGTATTAAATTCTTCTGTCTGTGTGCTCCGTGACTCCGTGGATGTTTGCAAACACTTCAACTTGTACAAATGTAATGCGTAGAAAGCTTTTGGCAAGGTTCTTGTTCAGCAGAATTCAGAATTGTAACATCTTTCTCCTACTCCACCACTGCTGAAGTTCAAAGCGTAGGCAATTAAATAATAATAATATGATGATATGATACATTTTTATCAGTATTATTGAATAAATTCGGAATTTATGAAAGTTGTTTTTTATCATTCAAGTTGGTTGGAAAAAAAATTTCATTTCTATTTTGCTTTATAAACAATGACAATTGAAGCAAATCTCTATTAGGTTATAAAATATGGCTGATGGCTAATTCTTTAGATATCGTAAGAATCATGTTTATTAAATGTTATTGAGGGTTTCGGCCATTGATGTATCCATCTCGAACTGTCGAATTGTAAATAATCAAATGTTTTGCTATTCTTCTTTTGCATGCTGTTATGACACAATGACAAATAAAGCTATTGTAGAAATTTCTATCAAAGCGTCCAGGGTTTCTTTTCGAATTTTATTTTTATCTTTTTTAAATATTGTAAGTAGTAAGGAAATCCAAATGGAGTAAAATAAAAAACGAACAATTCTATATGTACATATATTAATACATTATAATATTATTATGATACGGGATTCACGGTAACAAAATTCTAGCCAATTCTACCGTTCTAACTCGAACGCCTAAAGTTCTTATAACAATTCTATGATCAATTCAATGCAAATACTCCTATCTAATACAAAACCTGAATATAACTTTAAGATAAAAAAAACCCAACATTTGTATGTAATTCAACCTGGTTAAGCTTATAATGATGATTTTGCAATGATGAAATCATGATGCATGTTAATACTTTAATAGTACTGGATACTGGATACAGGATGTTATGGTTAGATTTACCTATAATATAATATAGACACATGGTGCATTCATTTCTGAAATTGGCAAAACAAAACACTCAAAGAAACCACACACGGTCTAAGCTTACGCTCAAAGGTTTCACTTATCTTGTTTGAAATTGGCCTTGATTCATGCATGCATAAAGTTTCAAGGTGACTTGAAATAATAAAAGTACATTGTGTGATTCTAAGCCAAATCAAATTCCAGTTTACTAACCAACATTTTATACAGGTTCCAGTTCCAGTCCTCCAGTTACTTATTCTAATAGTTTATACTATGTATATTATAAGATTGTAACATTATTATCCTCATTATGATACGCATAAATAATGAACCTACATTTTTTTCAATTTGCTTGATTGATGCATGGTTAAAAGCCTGTTGTTCTGTCCCTGTCTGCTGCGGATGCATTTCTTCCTTACAATAAAAACAACTACGCTGTAGAGTCATCCCAAGGTGACACATGCAGGTTGGAGTGTTGGATAACATTTCAATTGAGCAGCAACAGCAACGCATACAAATGGCTTGTCTGTGCCGTAAATGTGAAATAAATTGTTCAACTTATTTTATTACTACTTGTTGGTGGTGTCTACCCATTGTCTTGTGTTTATCAATATGGAACATGATTATAGTCATTTGCCATTCCCAAAATTTATTTGCCGTAGATTTCCTTCTTCCTGACAGAAACACACTGTTTAAATAGAATGCTATAATGTTGTTTTGAAGTTAAGTTAGTGAAACAAAATTTGCAGAGTATGTTTTTTATTCGTATGTTTGTTTATGCCTGGTTTATATCGCGTAACTGTGGTTGACGGCTATGTTTTGAAGGGGTTATCTACTTTTAACTGTCTATTTTTAAGTCGTTTTGTGGGTTATGGTTTTATATAATGATGATTAATTAATTGGAAGAAACATTTGCTCTAAATATAGTTATTTTGTAGGATCCACCGCAATCCTTCCTTGATAAGAAAAATTAAGGTTAGAATTTTTAATATTGGTATTGAGCATGAATGAACTTAGAAATGGAAAGAGCTAATCCAAGAAGATCAGTTGTTATTTGTTCTATCAAACCTACGTATTCCTTCTTATTCTTATCCTACAAATCCTATTCTTTGTCCAAGTGTTTAATCTTGATCTTTAACTATAAATAAAATTAGCTTCCAGATTATCCAGATGCTTTTGTGTGTGTAGAGATTAGCTATAAGGCGTCAATCCTTGATCGGGTAATATATTTATTTCATCGCATCGCATCTATATACTTCTCTTCAATTAGCAATCTTTGCAGTTTGTATAGAACATGTCATATGTATTATAATTTTCTATTACTATGATCTCAAAACAATCAGAAACATTATACAGAAAACCTGATCGAATCAACATGTTATAAAAAGTGTAAGAGATGAGATGAGAATTAACAAAATCCAGCACCTAACAAAAAACATTGTCTTAGGCTAAAGCCTAGGTGTGGCTTAATACCAGAGTACCTTCCTTTTGCTAATGAATTAAAACATTTGAACTTCGAACATTTGAAGTTTATGTGTTCCAAAGCGTCGTAGTATTAAAGGGACCTGGTTGTGATTTGACTAATGAAAAACCTCATATTTGAGGCTAAAAGATGCAAAAAACCGTCGAATGGTTTTACATGTACAAACCTACATACCTAAACTAAACATTCTACTCACACCACATTGAGTAGCAATCAAGTTCTGTCTTTCCTTTTTGCTGTGTTTCAGTAGTATAAATTCAAGGTAAGAAATGATACATAGGAAGGAAACCAACGTGCGTGGCATTAACCTGCATAAAACTTTAAAATAATATGAAAGGTGTGATCTTACGCACGTACGCACAATCCCCAACCCCCAATCAAGAGTCATTGTATAAGCTTTATCTAGCCCTTCTCATCCGCAGGCAGAGGCCCTTGAGAAGAGTGTTCTCATCTAGTATTATGCGTACTAAGTAAAATATCAAATGGAAATACTTTTATAGCTAAAAAGAATGATGTTTGCCTTGTCTTAAATTATTAATTAATTCGTGCTCCAATTTCCAACATTTAATCCAAATTCAATTGACACCAACCTTAGAAACAACATGTTATACATTTCTATAATTCTCTACAATCATCCTTTCATAAATGTTTTAGCAGATAATCTAAAATATTTTTAGCTAATATTCGTTCAGTCAGTTCATTAGCTCCCAAATCGTAAAAGTTGAATTTTTAAACAGATAAGAGGACCTAAAAAGGACAAAATGTAATACTAAAACGAAAAATGCATTTAAAACTCATACCTACTTGGTTTAAATGTTTTTAGAAAAAGGTTTCCTTTCTAATTTAAGAATTTAGTTACATGCTACAAAAACACAAAAAAAACAAGGTAACCATACCCTACGCAATACGCAAGAAAAATTCTTTGTTATTTGTACTAGGCAGGCATCTTAATGTCTTAAACTATTATCGTTACTTGCTTTTACTAGGCCAAAACATGAAGAAAACTAAACTTGGTAAATAAAAAAGGCATACATCTATATCTATATTTTTTTATTATTGTGTCTACTAACTGAATGTATTTAGTCTGAAAGACCTTTTTACAATTCACGCTACAATGCTTTTCTACATACGAATAAATCAAGTACAACAAATTGTGAATAAATAAAGAAGTTATTGATACATAATGCAAGGAATATTATTGAAATTGACTACTGATGTGTAACAGGGTTGATAAAATGCAAATAAAAATTCATCTTTTCTAAAGAAAAAGCGTTAAAATGTTTTCCAAAACAAAGTTAACATTTAATGCATGTGGACAGCCCTCATTTTACACTTGCTATCTATTTTCCATTTTTTTTATTACACACTGAAATGATTTTGCAGAGTTAGTATAAAGTGAGATGCAGTAGTGAAGAAAAGTCTGGAAGATTCCCAAACTTCCACGTAAGCTTGTTCAGGTTCCATATGCGGATCGCGAACGACAGCAGCAACATAGGCCTCATAGATAGTTAACCCTACTTGAAGTGTACCATTCATAAATGGAACGCTGAATTATTTGATAGTAATGTAATGCCTCTGATTTTTTTTAGTTTTTTTACCATTTATGATGATTTTAAAGATTATAATAGGGTTGTTACTGCGACTGGCTTCATAATAGGATCTTGCAAATAACTATACGCGATAGACAGCAAATTAAGAATTTTAGGGAAAACTCAACAAAAATGATCAAGGGTCAACGACGAGCAAGTTCCGTAAATGAATATGGAAAATATCGCAAATTGGCTTTCAATATTTCGTGAATTTTGCAAATTAAAAGCCCATTGTTTTTGACTCCTATAATTTTTTTGGCATTTCAAATAATTACCGAAACCTGTCTATTTTTAAATAACCACCAGACCACGTTTAAAAATTCTGGGTTTAAATCAACTAAATTGCTATCTTCTGCAAATTGTAGTGTAAAATTGTAAAATCTTTTTCTTTATTCATCATATTATCATGATTCCAACCGTTAATTTTTGCAAAATTCCCTAATTGTTTCGCAATTATTGCTTTTTCCGCGATTCCGGGTTAATAGTAATGCATATAATATATGTATAGGTGATTAATCTTTTATACTATTATTTGATTATTATATTATTGTTAATATGCTATTATATTATTATTATTATTATTATTATATTATTTTCTTATAAAATATTAAGTATATATATATGCTCATACTCATGATCATAATTCAAATGTAAGCCTTTCCAATTTTTATGCATATTGTATTGTATATGACTTAAATGCATTCCTATTTCTGATTTTTCTTCTGTTAAACCTAAGTAGGTACCTGCACGCAGTTAGTTGTGACGTTAATTAATAAATAATAATAATTTCCAATGTATATTTTAATATTGACCCGCAATAGCACTGCGACACAATTAGTGAATTTGCGAAACTTAAAACGACATTTCGAATCATATTAAATTTTCTTAGAATTTCCCAACTGTGAGTTGCAGGAAGTAACAATTTAGTCGGATTTGAAACAATGATTTTTACAAGTAACAGTTATTTAAATTTACAGGTTTCTTACACGTAATTCAAGAAAACGATTAAAAACTCCAAAAAATATGTGAGTCAAAAAATGCTGGTTTTTAATTTGCAACATTTTTGAAAATTTGGAATACTGATAAGATACGTAGTCTTCTACGTTGTAGAACACTGCTGTGGGCAGCTAATCTTTCAAACCTAATGAAGAGATTGTAAGTGTAACTTTACGACTTTATTGCAATTCCAGAATGAAACATAAGTCAGGGGGGACTTATCATCTCAAAATTCAAATACTTGAAGAAAAATTGTAATAAAATAACCCTGTGTTTTTAAGTTGTGATTATTGTGACCTTTTTTCATACTTCATAGATGCATATTATTCATGATGAAATTCCAATGAAATCGTTATACAAAATACAAACCATAATTTCTTTTACAATGTCCTATTTTTTAAACACGGCTAATTCAGCAGGACCAAATGCTGTAAAAAGGTTACACTTACAAATTTACAATACAATATTGAATATACAAGTACCATGAAGTGTAGAGCTTCATTTTGAAGCTAATTTAGGCCTGATTTTGGTATTCTAGATATAAGAGTTAATTAATTTTGCAAAGCATGAACTAGCATAGCATAAGTAGTGGAGACGGGACAGTCGTGAGCGTGACTAACAATTAAATCCGGGTAGTTCTAAAACGGGCAAGATATTAAAGGATCTTAAAATCCCCAATGTTTATGAAAGGACCATAGTGTAAAAGCATTAAAGTACAGCGAGTGAGCAGTGTCAATGTGTACATCCAAAGTGTATATATACACATCCAGTGTGTACACCTTGCTTTGTGATCTTGAGTTTACTACTACTACTACTACTCGAGGTGTACTACTATTACTACGAACTCTTTTACATATCATATCTTATAGAGATTGCTATAGGGAGTTTTCTACGTCGTCGTTTCTTCGTCCAAAAAAGCAAGGAAAGCCTCTGCTGTGCCTGAAGCCTGGCTCAACTACCACATAACAACAGGATTAGACTCTGGCACAGTTGCCATATTTGATAAACAAGAGAGAAGAGGAAAGGAAAGCAGACGTCTCGGCTTCAACTCATCACTAGGCAGGCAGGCCAGGCAGTGTAAAACCATCAAAAAATCTGAACACACAAACACACACACGGACCCAAACTGATACCAGAGTATAGGACGACGGTGGTGGTTTTATAGGAAGAAGACGACGGGAAGAGAAGCGAAGGGAGACCGAGTCCAGTCCAGTCAAAGTCAGAGGCAGTCAGTCAGTCTTTGGTATTCATGAGAGTTGAACGTATGTTGTGATTAAGCGTTTTCATTTTTTAAGTCTCTTTGACCTCTACGGGTTTCTTCGATTTCAACCTTTGGACATCTTCCCTTCACCATCTGTGGAACACGTAAGTACCTTTTCTTTAACCCTTTATTCCCATATAGATCAAAAACTTTACCTAGTTTCATAGCAATTAGGGAATTACGTACTTACTATTTGCCGGCATTACCTAGACTAGCTCTTACACACGGTTACATTTGAATCCTAAGCATTGTATTACCTCTGAAGTTCGTCAATGTCATACGATAGGCATTGCAGAGCTGAGTGACATAACAGGGTCAAGGCCTGTGACCTGAAGGCCCTTTAAAAGGCCCTTTTTCATGAAGAAACATCTCACATATGGGGTAGACTTGCTATTACCATCATCATCATAACACAAAGAAATGCAGGGAAGCGCAAGAAGTGTAGGCAGACAGGGATAATAATAATAATAGGCAGAGAGGCTGTATCAAGTATAGTTCATGGATTTTGATAGAAATTGCGTAGCAGTTGCAATGTGACAACCAAGGATGGTTGGAGGAGGTTTGGGCTTTCTCGTACGAGAACTTTACAAAATCTCCTAGGCCAATAATAATACGGCTTGGTTGGGCATCCAATTCCTATTGTTGATGGGGGTAGAAGAAGAAGAGCTCTCTGGTCATACTACTCACTCTGTCTAGGGCAGGCAGCCGCAGCCGTCGCTTCCCATTCAATGGATGGATGGAACGACGCTGCAGTGTATAATGTCTCTATGTCTATGGTCTAGGCTATATCAGTCTCCAGTGTTTTTAAAAGCATCTGTTCACTATTGTTCCTCTCTGCTGGTCCTTCAAACAGCCTTATCAAAAGAGAGACTGCTGGCTGTGGTGGTGGTAGAGGGTACTTGATACGGGTGAAGCAGGTTATAGGACCAATATATTCCTTGTTTTTAGTAGGATGATGATGATGATGATATTCTAGTATAGTCCTTTCATCATTCGGAGGCAGTAGTAGTAGTAGTAGTAGTAGTGGTTGTAATCGTAATAGTAGTAGCATCATCATTCCATAGTATGTAGTAGTAAGTGGTGGTGGTGGTATCATTAAGAATGAATTTCAGGTTAGGAAGGTTGTAGGTTATGGAGATATAGGCAGGGATGCACTCCAGTTGGGGTTGTTGAGGTCTCAGGTTCCACTAAAATTCCTATCCAGTGTATTAGTTGTACGGATGATAGAATTCACGTAATATACTACTACATAATATTTATGATTATTACCACCACTACCACTATGCACTACTACTGCCAGCCAGTACGCTTCTGCTGATATCATGAGATGTTCATCATGATGATGATGATGATACGAAACTTATGCTTTGGGGCTTAGGCGAAAAATGTTGTTTATGCATAGCAACAACAAAGCGAACTCTGTTGTTGTTGTTCCTTCGTGTTCCTTTCTTATGATATGATAATCTAATCGTATATATAAGCGTCAGTCCCATCTACTTACTCTACCCTATATTATTATTGTATTATAACTTGATTAATATATTATTCATTTCATTATTATTATTATATTAGTGTGTTAATTGTTCATGAGCATCATCATCATAGTTAGTTAGTACGGTTTGATGAGTTTCTATTCCAATATGTATAATTTTTTTGGAGTTTTGAGACGGCTATTTTATGAGAATGAGATGCATAATATTGTTAGTAGTACACACCTACTATTTTGTCCTATTGTGGTACTTTAGGATAGGTGTGGAATATAAGATAAGCGAGAAATCAACTTTTTAAGAGGATTTTATTAGTCTGGGCATATGTATTTTATATTATGTGGTGGTGGTGGTGGTAGGACATTTATAGCACGTATAATAATATGAGCTCTATCCACCATCAGCATAGTATTTAAGTTGGATTTGGCTTCTCTAAAAAGATACAAAGAGCATCACTCACTCACAGCCAGTTCGATTAAGCCTTTCTTCAAGTGCGCATCCCACCTCTTAATCTCATCTCTAAAACTTATCTTTGCTTTGTTCGGGTTATCCCTTTATTTTTTTTTTATATTTACTACTACTTATCATATATTTATTCTTTAGGTGTGTGTGTACTACGACTATTACTACTACTGTTTTGCCATTGTTGTGCAGCAGTTGGGGTTACTTGTGGGTTTTCAATAATCAGAGTCCATTATCAATATTTAAGAATAAGCTTTAAAAAAACCTTAAAATACTTGGACGATTCGTTTGATTAGTCTGTGTATTATTTTGTGTACAAAATAGAACTTTGCTGGACATTTTCCTCTGAAATAGATTAAATTACTAGATTATTGTTTGTATTTCATATTTGCATATTTGATATTATATACGAAGTTTACATCAGGAAATCTTTCAATATCATTGCAAATTGCGAATATTTAATGAGTACACTTTGTAAAATAGAAGGAATGCAAATATAGTATTAAATATAGGGATCTTTGTTCACCTCGAACTCGATTTTAGCTTTGGTTAAAAAGCCTAGCAACTGCATTGTACTTGCTCTACTGCAGCTACCACTTGTACAACTACTTACTTACTACAATAGAATCTGCAACTTACTTACCTGATTACCTACATGCGCACCTAATAAGGCTTATAAGAAACGGGAAGGGAAAAAATTGACAGTAACCTGAACCTGGTCTTATACAAGAACCTTTTCTCAGCTCTATAACAATCCAAATATAAGACTGCATACATTTTTAAACTTACTTAAATTCGCTCAATCCATACATTTATGTATATTTAGAAATTAAGTTAAAAAGTGCAACTATAGTTTATCAGAAATCTTTTATAATTAATACCATCATTATATTATATGTTCGCAAGGTTAATACTTTGATCGATTGGGAGCTGTATTGATTTTTATATTGTTTGAATTGAAAAGACAAAGAATCAGAGGTTGAAGAAGATCCAATTTAAGATCTGAAAGTATCTTCATCTTCATTCAGTTCATATAAAAATTCTAATTCTGATCCAAGAAAACAAGTTATTCTGCTATTGATACTTGACAATCTACTCTACTAGTAAATTATTGACAGTGTCACTGCTCACTGTACATTAAATTGTAATCTTCCTACTCTACTAACTTTGAAGTTTGTTTTTAAAATTTTAAAGTCCTTAGTCCTAATTTAAACGTGTACTTGTCTCTTTACTGTACTCTGTACATTCTATTATTTATTGCTGTTGAGTTAAGCATCTTCGAAGTTATATGTGTGTGTAAAGTGTAAACCTTTTTGATACCTTATTGTCTGCTGAAGCACCTTTGTCTACCCAAGCTCAAGGCTCAAAGTACATCACAGGTTTATTGGTAGGTTACATCGTAAGAAACATAAAATATGGCATTTCTTTGAATTTAAACTAATAGTAAACAGAGTAATATATTATTGTTAATGATAAAAATGATGCATGTCATGCAAAATTCCGAGAGAATTGAATTGTAGAGGCTGAGCATTTAAACAGCTTTGTCGCTATCCACCAAATTGAAGCATTTAAAAAAAACTTCATACGACGACGGGTGCATGCATATGGGTAAATGGGTATGGCAAATTGTATAGGGCTTTTCGCAAATCAAGCAAAAACCGTTGTCTTCAGTTCAGTCTGTCCCACCTTTTGACGCAAAACCTGGCTACCCTTAAAAATAACAATAGACAAAGGGGCCCTTCACACCCCTCTCCCTCTTGCGTTACGTAATCTACGAACAGCCCCCAGCCAGGGTAGGTTGAAGTCGTTCATGGTTGTGCAATGTAATATTAAGTGTTTACTTTAAATTGAAGTAAAAGCAGTTATTAGGAAATGTTGAGCAAAAGACATATAAATGGCCGAGAGTGGTTTTTGCGTTTCGAACTTTATTTTGTAGCTGAATTAATAAACAGGAAAAAAGAATATTAGTAACACGTAAAGCTGTCACGGTAATCGTAAAAAGTATTCAAGTTTCAAGGTCATTTTTACTGTCTACAATTTTCAACACCATCCGTGAGACAGTACTGATGAGGTAGTACTTCGAAGGTAGTACTTTGTAAGGAAAGGAGACACTACTCCTTACGAAGGAATAGTGTTCAACTGTGACTGAGAGAAAGGACTAGATATTATATTTATATAGAGCATGAATAAAAGCAGAAGTCTGTAGCAGAATTTTAGAAGGTTAGATTCGGTGTTTGAGAAACCTTCCTTACCTTTTGCACAGTCATAGTTTATAGATATTCACCATTTACCTTTTCCATAAGTTTAACATTATCTACTGTTTGCTCAAGATAGGCTAAACTTTTTCTCATACTTTTTGATTACATTTGAATAAGAAAGGCTTCCGTAATTTACTGAACTACTGATTACATCTGAATAAGAAAGGCTACAGTAATTTACTGAAAAGCTCACTTGTTCGAGTTTTGATTGCTGAACGCTGAACATAGTATGAATTGCTAACTCGTTCGTCTCGGTCTCTCTTTTTTTGCCGTGTACGGAGCTGAGTGAGTATTCATTGGCAAGCAAGAGCTTTCTTAATTTGTAAAAGTGTCAAGACAATTAGTTTTCCAAAATACCAGACTGACAATTAGTAATTATTCAATTGGTTAATTGTTACAATGAATTTCAAAGCATTTGATTTTCATTGTCTTTTTGGGGAAAGAAAGTAAAGTTATAATTAGGCGATGCTCATTCAGTTTTTATTAATTGCACACAGGAATATCGATGCACTGTTGATTGGAGATTATCGCTGGGGAGCACACGTGCATCACCCACGACTGCTACGGTAACGTCATCCGCGAAGTGACCTCTCGATTTTGAGATTCCGTCCAGACGTTAGAGGACGAGAACTGAACTGCTACTCTTAGCGAAGACATAACCTCAGAGCCGGTCAGAGCTAAAGATACTTCATACTTATACCCTACAGAAATTCCATTTGTTGTATATTCTCCATTTGAAAGTGAAGAACTTTATCAGTCATCATCACCCGGAATCTATTCAATCGTATTAACTACTAAGCAATAACCGACGACTACAACTAAGAAAAACGAAATGGAAAACGGTGGAGTCAAATTTCTAAATGGAGGAGAAGGATTGAAAAATTCTCTGGATGGAGAGATACCGCATTCATTGTTATTGAATGGTGACACCGAGGGAGTTGAGGTCGACAGTGATGTGGTTGACGAGGGATCAAAGAGTCCGACTGAGAAGACTGTTAAAGAGAATCATGCTCCAGCCGATCGTATCAAGCGAAAAGCGAAGCGTCTGACAAAAGCCCTTTCCAAGGAAGGTGTTAACGGGGGTCCAGCATTGGGGGTATCTCGATACTTGAAGAACTCTCGCAAGCCTCGTAACGGATTTGGTCGAGGTCTTCCTAAAAAAGGTATGTACTATGTAGAGCATTTTTATTACTCTTAGCTGGAAGCTTGATTCAGTAATTGCTTTTGATTTGCTATTATTGCTATACAAATTGTTACTCGTATTTATTCATATTTTTGTATGCTTATATATAAATAAGTCATCAGTCAGTATCAGTACACTGATCAAAGGGAATTCTATACCATCACTGTACACAAAACCACTATAAAAGCATGTTGTTGGGTAGTATGAAAGTATTCTCAAGTTCGTGCTGGCTGAATTATATGGGCTGATTCTACATTGTTCTTGGTGGTGTTGTGTGTAACACTGATTGTAAGTTGACGAGCATAAAAAAGAAATGCATGAGGAATATTACTAACAAGTACCAGTTGGGTTGTCAGTTTTATGTTCAAATTTTTATGCAGTTCGTTGTATAAAATCTTAAAAATCTGTTATCATTGTTTGTTACACTGGTTGAGTTGAGTAAATTTGTCATAATCCATAATCATAATACTTCACATAATATTTTACACGAACTACATTTTATAGGATAGGACGAACTTCGGGATCCTGTTGATCTTTAGAGAATTGAGTATTATATATTCACGGGTGACGCGACGGCTTTATACGAGGGTAATGCCCATTGTATTAGATTCTATTCTATAACTATTACTACGATAGATAGTAGTACCGAAGGAAGCCCAGATATTCTATTCATTTCTGATTGAAGGGTGTGGTCCTATTGCATTGCATTGTTAACTATTTATTACTAGAATCGCATTAAGAGCGTTGAACCTTACCTCATGTAGTAATAAATACTTGTGCTCTTTTCGTGATACGTGTTTTACTTCTTATATTTTACATCTCTGATGGTACAGTTTTAATGATGGACAGTTTCTCATGGCGAACTTAAGAACTGGGAGTAGGTTAGATTTTGCACGTTAAAATATGAAAAACTCTTGTCAATTAGGGATAGGGTAGGCTCAAATGCACAGTTTTAAAATCGGCTCAGAACTTTATGTTTTATGCAAATAACTCCGAACCTACCTGCCACTATGCCAGAGAAACTACCCTTTAGGTGGATTTAAGGATTACTATGAGGGTGTAGTTCTCTCAATAGTATTGTATTTATCATAAGTAACATGAAAAATGATCAATATTTGTCATAAATTGAAGTAAAGACATAAATACGATTTCTTTTGGCTTTTAATCCATAGCTCATCGATCTTATACATCGTTGACATTGGCCATACCTAGCTACGAAACATAACTTTTACTGGCAAAAATTATTACTTACACTTACAAGTCACAGGTCACAATAAAGAAACTTAGGACTTCGGACTACGTCAATCCTGATGTGCCAAGCATAAAACGGATTGTGAACTGAAAATGCTGTTATTAATTAAATTATGAGTATGTAGTTTTTTGATTTCCTTCTTTAAAAAAACTTCATGATAATTATGAGAGAATTTTGGTATTACCTAGTTTTGGTAGTTCTGAAAAAGTAGCAATATACATACAAGCAATGACGCAATTCAGGTGAATCTTGGATATTATTATTGTGTGTAATTATATGGGTTAAATTGAGACTACTACTGCTGGTATGAGATGAGACGGGTTTTGGTTTTGTTGCATTAATCTTAAGTTGGATTTTTAGTTTCCACTTACTTAAGCATTAAAATATTTTTCCCGTGATGTTAGTGGAAGTTGTGAGAGCCTACTGGATATGAGAATGAGAAAAATAACAACTTGGAATAATTGGATTTGATGAGAATTTTTCGTCTTCAATCATTGATTATTACACTATGATTACAGAACAAAACAAGAGATGAAGTAAAGTGGTTCGCCTTGTAAAAACTAACCCATTACCCATTTATACTATACACAACTTTTTTTTATTAATTTTTCTTCTGTGGTGAAGTCGTATGCAATAACATAAGTTTTTTAGCAGCTTTAATACAAAGTTCTTAATCATACCTGGATTAGTTTCCAATCGGTTAAATCAGTTAATTAATACTATGAAGTCCATTGTAGTTGTTTAGGGACGTAAAGTCAAATTACATAGTAAGTAATATTATTGAAGTACAAAGGAAGAAATGTAGTTAGTTTACTTGCTACTGCTGCACACATGACTTGACGATTAGCAACATACGATTATTTATAGCAACAAATGATTATGTATGGAGGTCAGTGGGGGCCTGGCCAATAGTGTAGTATGTGTTAGTTCGGAGTATAATAAATGTTATAATATAAAATGATCTGGCAAGATTTTGGTAAATTTTGAGATTATCTACTTAATAGATAGAAAACATTGTTCATTTACGAATTATCAATGAAGGATCCGTAAGTACGAGGAGTTTTATGAATTGTTGATTATTAAGATTATTTTTTAGTATGTAAGAAAAGGTAATGACGCTGCTATGGTCTTGAGTTTAGCCTTCTAAAATGATTGTAATGATTGATACATAGTGTGATGTGCGTAAAGAAGTCGATGACCTGAGTAGAAGTAGTGAATTTATGATTACCAACTAAACATCCATTGTCAACATTGGCGTAACAGAATTGCGACACCCTCTTACTCTCAGCTTAGATTTGGATTTGAAAGGAGGTCGAAACACAGCCTGAAGATTAGTCGAGGTTGATGCCTGATGCATTCATCTAATCCTGTTGTAAACATATATTTTCAAGCGTGTATAAATCACAGTCCTTCCTATCTCCTTTAGATAGGCCTTCCATTCATTCATCATCTATTCTATTTGTTGTATACTTTGTACGTGCGTTCTTTTGTTATGGCATGCCTTTTCGCAATCCAAAGAGCTATTTTGGGCTTGATTTGAAGTTTATTTGTAATTTTAAGGAGGTACAAAGAAATGAACATGAAAGAATGCTCTAAAAATCAATTCTTTATAGCCAAGTCGTTTCGGTTTCTACCATCTCATTCATTGCAAAAGGTATAGTAAGAAAACCTACAAATGAGACTAATGTTTCTAAGATACATTAGTCTCATTTGTAGAAAGATCTAAGATGTTTCTGAGCTGAACATAATTCCAACAATCAATCATCCGACTAACTAGGCAAGTATTTGGGCTCTCAAACATATTCCACATCCCACATCCAGAACTCAAAATAAATGAATATTACAAACAAAACGATATAGGCTGACTGAAGATTAATATTTTATTGTTCTATGAAAAAGTTTTTATTTAACGTCGCTTCATTTATATTAGAACACCAGAAACGAAATAAAAATGCACATACCTTATCATATTATTATACTATGCTGGTAAATGGGGAATATGTAAATGAATGAGCACTGTGTGTCTGAATATGCTTAGGTTTGCTTATCTTATTTGGACTTGACACTGAAGATGAATGCATTTGTTTCAGGATTTGAGTAGTCGAATGCGAATGCCGAAGACTCGAGTAGTGTTGAATTTTTAGCTTGTAGTTTTGAGTAGTTGATTTGATTCTATATATTCGTCTTCTTCTAGGTATATTTCTATTCTAGTCTAGTACGTAATACCGGGTTTTGGTGCAGAGCTTTCACAGCTTTCGTAAATGATGTTGCTAGCTATAAACTTGTCCTGGAAATCCTTGAATTGCCCTTCGCAAGCTTTTATCGATCTGATATATACTTGCATTACTTAGACAGTCGGCATAGTCGACAAGTGGTAGTATTATAGTTAAGTTGAAGCAAGAAATGTATATGAGTGCACAAATAGAAAAATGATGAGATGAAAATTGACTTCGAAGTTACATGCACAGATGTAGTGTAAAAATGAGTTTTTTCAGTTTAGCAGACTAAACTAGGTCAGATTTGCTTGCTTAATAGATTAAAGCGATTTGTTTTATACTTAATTTGCTTCCTGAGTATCCTGAGTCAAATGTGCAGACATAATATGGTATGATACATGGAAGGTAACTATAAATTAATGTAACTGACCTGGAACTTTTAGGTGGTGCCGGAGGCAAGCATACATGGGGGGCTTACGGTTCTGAACTAGGTGCAGACGCCGCGCTGGATTACAAGGATCCTAATTATGATTCTGAGTCACTTGATAATGGGGATATACATCTCGCGGCCATAATTCCAGAGATGACAGATGAAGAAATTCAGGTATTTTTTAACAGCCTCCGTAGATTGTATATCTTGAATTGTAAGCCAAGAGAAACTAACAGATGGTTTTAATTTTAATTTAAATTTCTTAAGAAAAACGTGGAGGGTATTGTTTTGGAGTATTTTGAACATGGGGATACCGGTGAGGTTATGTCTGCGCTGGATGAGATGAACTTCGGACAAAAGCGGCACCAGGTATTTTTGTTATTTTAATTTTTAAAGTTTATCGTTAAAACAGAAGAAGTAAACTGAACTTCTGCGTGTTACTCTTTAGATAGTTGTTATTGCAATTGAAGCGGCGATGGACCACAAACCGTCTCACCGCGAAATGACATCTTGCTTGATCTCAGATCTGTCCGAGGAATTCATTACTTCGGAGGATTTCACTAAAGGTTCGAAATGTGTTTTTGATTTTGGTTAGACTCATTGCAATAATTTGTTACTTATCAATGTATATAAATTATTATTTTGATACTTGAAGCATTCGAGAGTCTGTTGGCCAATCTGCCAGATTTAATCCTGGATGCTCCAGATGCGCCCACTATTTTGGGAAATTTCATTGCACGAGCGGTCGCAGATGACTGCATTGCGACTTCCTTCGTCCATTCGTTGAAGGACGTGGCTCCAACTGAACATGCTAGGTGAGTACTTAACAGGCACAAACGACTAAAAAGCGGCTAAGACTCTCAGCCGTTTTTTAGTCTTTTAGTCGCCCTAAAGTATCAGAGTATTAAAACTCTTAGCGTAAGAGTTCTAATGTTCCGATACTTTAGGGCGAGTACAGTTGAAGCGTTAGATATGTATGGTCGTAAAACATGTCAGAAACTGATACTATCTTATTTATATCGGTTCTTATCTGAATCAACCGAACTTTTATTCCAGAAGACAAATAATCCATACACCACTCGAGTCTAAAGACTTTAATATTACAGTGCACTCAATAATTTAAAATGCGATTTATTGATTCTAGGGCGGCGCTGACACATGCTGAAGTGTTGCTTGTGGACAAAATTGCAATGCTTCGGCTCCATAATGTTTGGGGTGTCGGGGGTGGGGCCCAGCCGGTGAAGGCTTTGTCTCGTAGGATTCACATGCTGTTGCAGGAGTTTTTGTCGTCAAACGACGCGACAGAGGCAGGCCGCTGCCTCCGAGAGCTGGAGGTTCCACATTTCCATCATGAATTGGTGTATGAGGTAAGTACTTAAGTCCTAAAGTCAGTCGGAGTACGTATGTGGGTGCAAAGATTCACGATATCTTCATTGTTTGCATTACAGGCAGTGGTGATGGCCTTGGAGTCAATGCAAGAGTCCACCGAAGAGTTGATCTGTCGCTTGTTGAAATCGCTATTCAACTCGTGCTTGGTTACTCCGGACCAAATGAAGAGGGTACGAGTTCCAGTCATGTTCTTCTAAATAAGTCATCGTAATGGTTTAATGTTCCGTTATATAGGAGTAATAATTTAACAATAACTTGATTTTATAGGGCTTCTTGCGGGTCTTCGAAGATCTTCCGGACATCTGCATTGATGTTCCCGCAGCATACTCTCTTATTGAGCGATTTGCCGGCAAGGCTTTCACTCACGGATGCATCGGTGATGACATCGTTCGTCTCGTTCCAACACGGTATGTTCTTGTTTTCATTGCAATGGATTAACTTATTCCACTATCCAGTTGAATATTCAAGTATGGGACATAATGTAATTATTCCTAAATTTTTCAGTGGTCGCAAGCGGTTCGTTTCCGAGGGAGATGGTGGCAAGGTTAAGGAAGAGACTTTGTAATTTCTCTACCAACGCATTCACTGGATGATAACTTACTATCAGACTGGCTCGAAATAAAAGAAGAATTGCATCTGGTCTTAATATTTTCAGTAGTATTAGAAGTGAAATTGGACGTAATGTTAAATATTTATGTGTATTACAAACAAGTGTTGAACCTTCGCTATTAGATTGTATGCAACCAAAGCTAATTGTACCAGTGAAAATGCTCTTAACATTTCTAACTTTAAATTAGCATGAAAAAATTATCTTAAATACCGGGTTTTCTATGAAAATGTTCCTGACCCTGTGAATCGTAGCCAATCTTGTTTAATCTAATCCCTAAATTTCTGTTTTCTGTAAAATACTTGATGTTGAGGATTGCGATTGGTGGTAATGTGTCATTTTCTATATTTTGCCAGACACTTCTTATTCACACGTGTATGTTGTTTTAGCTTTAAAGCTTTTGTTACACTACAGGGCAAAAGTTTCTTGTTAAATGAACCATATTTTTATCATATTAGAGTTTGAAATTTGAAATGATACATGCATATTTTATAGTGTGAAAGTTTACGTATTACTTAGTGACTATTGGCTGTTCTGTCAAATATATTTTGAAACTGAAAGAAAAAATATCGTCATTTGAGGTTTAGAATTTTTCTGTTTGTCTTAAATATTTTGTTTAAATTAGAAATCATGCTTCCTGTAACTCTACCGGTTTTTTATTTAGTATTGGCTTAAGTCAATTTCGTAAGTTAAGGTAACATCATGTTACTAGAATCCATCCTTGCTCACATTGAGTCAGTGATTTTTGTGGTGTAGTGAATCCTAGGGATGCGGTGGATAATGAAACTGTAGCAATCGATCATCACAAATATGCTTGTTAAGTTAGGTATTTGTTTTTAGTCATCATTTTGACCAATACGTAGTGAGTCACTGGGTCAAAACTGATATTTGATGTCATCAATACAAAACAACTCTGAGATATAGAGATGAGATGAGGTATAATAAGTTATTAGTTTTGGTATTTATATCTATGTGATACCTCAGGTCCTTAAATTTATATTCACGCTGATTCGTACTACATGATAAGATAAGTAAGCCATATTATATCTACCCTTCACAGAAGGAAAGCCTCTTGTCTTAATCTTCAGCAAAAGATTCAAAAACTGATAATCTGCTCGCAGATCTTGCTTTCATGAATGAGACATTAATATCACGTAGGTACTTAGGTATATGACTAGTGGAACATCACCTACACTTATAATTAGTATTTAAAAATTATTGTTTTCTGTTACTTTATATGATTCTTTAATTCTTACTTCCATTGTCATTCATTAGGAATGAGGACCAAGCGTTTATATTATGCCTTGTTCAGTCATCTCGAAACGACATAGGAAAAAATGTGGCTGAATTTTTTGGCGTATATTTTCGTTTAATAATATCTAGTTTCTTGCGAAAAGTGAACGAAGTGTTTTGTTTTTTTTATTTTGCATCAAATATCTACCTTGCTTTCCATTGTAATCCGTCACGTTCTCACGTTATTTCTAACGAAATGGTGGCAATTCGGCACCTCATCAATTTTGTAATGCTTGTTCATCTCGCTTGTGCACAACATACTGCTATAGGGCGCATGTTAAATTCCCTTGTAAATATTATTTACTTATAACGTGCACATTGCTTTTCCCTCTTTGACCTAAAGATAAGTTATATTGACATAAATTATACTTTAACATTATATGTCTGCATGAAGTTTGACCATTATTTTACTACACTGGTGACCATCACTGCAAAGAAATACTAGAAAATTGCTAAGGAAATAATGTTTTCGGTTGCTGATAAAGAGCGTCGATTTAGAACTTATAAGATACAAGTTAAAGGACTCGAGTTCGAAGTCCTCGTTTACTAGATTTAGATTCACGTGTGTAGCTTTGGAAGACCCCGACAAGGTCTTCTTGTAGAATCATTTCTATTATTGTGCTTGTCATAATTTAGGTTGTGATTATATCTTTAACTTAAGTCAACTAGTGCCACTCTGTAGGGTTGTTATTGCATTTATTCTGCGCTATTAATTAAATCCAACGTATCTCCACGGTATTTGTTAGGGGTTTTTCATTATAATGAAACAAAAAACCAAAGCAAATACCGTACACGTTGAATAAATCTAAATTGATGTTATCTTAAAGTATAATAGAGATATAATTGATAGCTCTAACTATTAGAATGTACCACAGGTGAGCCTGAGTAAGCTGTGTAGATATTATTGGCAGCTTAAGTTTCTAGGGAAATATTGTGTAATAATCTTAGAATCTGATGAATATAGTGGATAGAAGATGGAATATTTGATCAGTATTGCGACATTGAAAGAGTCACCATGAGGTACACTTTGTATAAAGATGAAAGACATATTCATAAGCAATTAATAGAGATAATATGATTTTACCTGGATACTTAAAGTTAAGAATATATTCACAGGTTAAGTTTTTGGGGAAGAAAAGTATTCTCAAAAATTAAGCTGTCAGAAAAACTTTGAGTTTAAATCAGTGCATAAAAAAATGTATGCAAAAGGCACAGAAAGAGAAAGCTCGAAGATGGAATCCTGACTCTTGAGATGAGTTTATTATTTCTACCTCAACCATCGCTTTTCAAATGGTATGCAACTGTATAAAAAACTAGATTTAAATATCAGTCTTCGGTCTTGAAAGGAAACAACGCTTTATCAAAATCAAAATTAAGATATCAATACCTATAGCTATGTTCAATAGTGCTTCGGTCTACTCAACCTTGCAATTAGATATACCGGTGGACTGTAATGGCCCTAATTGTCATATATAAATACATATAGGATTTGTAAGCTAGCATCATTTAAGATATTTACCATGTATCTTATTGTTATTCCATATTAAATAGTTTGAAGCTATACAATTACACAGAGAGACAATTTTTTTTTCGTCTCCGACAATTACAAGAAGACATCTGAACTGAATACTATGAGGGTTCTACACCACGTATTATACCCATGCAAATGAATTTAAAGTTCGGAACATAAAAAAGTAGTGTCTAGTGTAATAGCCATCAGTAGATTTAAAACTAAAATTTATCTAGTAGATTTAAGGTTGTATCTTATTAATCTTATATTATTTTAAGATTCCTTGGCACTTTGTGAATAGAATATTAACCTTTAAGACTTAAGAGCTATTTAAATAGTTTTAATTTATATTTGACTGTGGAGACTGAATTACTTGATGAGTGCAACTTATGATACAAACGTACGAACTATAAGATTTTATCCCAGATTTATTCACGTAATTATTATTATTGTTATTGCTGGTACGTTCGTAAGTTCGTATGCATCGAGTCAAGACGGATAAGAGAAACTTAATATTAAGGACCGAAGATTATAGGATATCTGCTGTCAACGAAAATGGAAATGTTTGCGAAGTCTGAGTTTCAATACAATCTGGTACGAAACTCTAGAGTATTATTGAATTATTATAACTAGACAACAAAATACTGTAAACTAAGCCATTTTCGAGCAAGCAAAACCTGTGCGTTATATCCCCTTGATACCAATACCTACTGTGCTGTCCATGAATAACTGTGTAAGATCAAGTGTCCCGTAATAAAATATAGATACTTATCACTGTGGCTCCTGAGTTCCTCAAAAGTTGAACTACGTTATCCTCATTTATTTTTTAAAGTTTTCTCGGTTTTTCTTCCTCAGAGAAGTAAAGGAGGAGTCCGTCCACCTTCGAATTTAACAAATAACCTTGTCCGTACTCAAAAACAGCAAGCGAAGATTGATTCTTCCACCTTTGACCGGTACTTTCTGGGACCAAGAAAGAACTCGCTGCTCTCAAACTCAAACGCAGCCAAATTTAAGGCATGAAATATGGATTCCGAATTATCTATCAGCGATTTAGACAGATTTATAGATCCTATCAGCTATAATGATAATTTAAAACAGAAATATAAGAAGCTCAAACAAGAATAGCAGAAAAGAGACAAATGCACCCAGTGTACCCTGCGAAAGTGGGAAATTACGCCAAATTAGACTATGTAATAATAGAACAACAATTTATTTTTTAACTTCTTAATTCGTTCCTGACAAAGTTATTTATGACCAGAAACGCATCTCTTTATTTTGTGGCTGAATTAAGACACTCACAACAGTGAGACAAACCCTACAGTGAATGGATTCTCTATCAAAATGCATCCACTACTTAAAGACAGTTTCATACTTCTTATACGTACGCCTCAGTACTACAAATTGAATATCTACAATTCTTACTATTCCATAAAACGTCAAACTTCTACAATTATTCAAAACAAGTTTGCATATTAACTGATTAACTGAAACAAAATGTGATGAAGGAGCTTAGAATTGACAATAAGCTCATTTGTGTTCAAATAATTGAAACAAATTCAGGTATAATAGGAATAAAATTTTTAAATATAGTAAACAGTATTTGGATGAAAGTCTAAGACATTTATAGAACACGAATTGTCCACAATAGAGCTATTTTCGGTCAATGTATGTATTGTAAGGAACTCAGGGAAGTTAACAGTTAAGTGTCTAAAGGTAGCCAATCGTAACAACCCATATAAACTAATTAACTAGGGATGTATTGGAAGATAATTTAGGCGATTTTCCTATTTCTCATTTCTTGCATTAAAAGATTTCCCATCTGAGCTGGGCTTTTGGTCACTACCACACCCGCCTACAAAATTAAAACAAATATTGTTATAAATCCACTTATGGGCTTATGAGATTATGTTGTGATAACTTATGAACAATAAAATAAAAGTGAAGAACAACTTTTTCTTACATTTTCTAATGCCTTAATTTTATCCTGAGCTCCTCCTCGTCCACCCGAAATAATAGCACCGGCATGACCCATTCTTCTTCCTGGTGGAGCAGTTAATCCGGCAATGAACGAAACAACTGGTTTACTGTTAGACCCCTAAAAATTTGAACAAATGTCAATGAATAAGGGTGTGTTTTTCTGACAAGCATTCAAAACAAACAAAAATAAATACACAAATGTTATTCATACCGAATTGTGCTTTATTAAGTAATCAGCCGCTTCTTCTTCCGCACTACCACCGATTTCCCCAATTAAAATTATTCCTTTAGTCTCAGGGTCATTGAGGAATACTTCGAGGCAGTCAATGAAATTTGTTCCATTAAATGGATCTCCTCCAATTCCAACACACAAAGTTTGTCCTAATCCAACCTGAATTAATATACCATAACATTAGATGGCTTCCCTTATATACAGTTGTCAACAGTTTGATAATTCACACGAAGTGAAAGCTGTAAAATGTATTGCCTGTGTAGTTTGATGGACGGCTTCGTATGTCAGGGTACCTGAGCGAGAAACGATTCCAATAATTCCCTTTTGATGAATGTGACCAGGCATGATTCCAATTTTGCACTGCGGATTTGCAACATACACATTCAGTATTAATTTATATCTGTAAATTCCTGCAAAAACTAAGGTGTGCTTTATACCTCGCCAGGAGCAATGATTCCAGGGCAGTTAGGGCCAATCAATCTCGATTTGCTTTGTCGAGTAAGTTTGTGCTTGACACGAACCATATCATGTTGTGGGATGCCCTCAGTAATACAAACAATTAAGGGCATTTCAGCATCAATGGCTTCAATAATGGCAGCTCCTGCTCCCGGTGGTGGCACATAAATGACAGTTGCTGCAGCTCCTGTCTTATCCCTAGCCTACAAAGAAGATGCAATTATTTTTCATAACGCCCTTTGTACCCTTTTAACTCATTTTTAGGTATAAAAAATGTTGAATCGTTTTTAACAAGCTTTAAAAAGGAAGTAAGTAAATAAAACCTCCTGAGCTGGTATTAAGGTATCTGCTAAGGAGTTTTTCAAACTTAAACTAAACTTAAAAGTATAAAAGTAGAGCCTCAATGTACCTCCTTCACAGAGTTAAAGATGGGAAGACCCAGGTGCTCTTTACCACCCTTTCCAGGTGAAACACCACCAACCATATTCGTTCCATATTCAATAGCTTGTTTACTAAAAATGACAAAAATAAATCAGCGTTAATTTAGTATCTCCTAGCGAATGGTTGTACTTGTAGTAATACAATATCAACCAGAAAATCGCAAATTCGCATATAACAGGAATAAAGAATATTGTAGAATGTGTCATAAAAATAAATGATAAAATATACGCTTACATACCTATGAAACGTTCCTTGTTTGCCGGTAAATCCTTGGCAGATCACTTTAGTCTGTTTAGATATCCTTAGGTTAGGCCTTGAAGCTGAGTAGCAAGTTCGAATGGTAACTGTGCCTGGTCTGAGATGCGTGAGAGCCCCTAAAGATTTAAAACATTTTTTAGCCATCAACTAGTAATTACAAGATTGAATTCCAACCCAGACTAGAATTACCTAATCACTACACGCATCTTACTACACATATACAACAACTTTCAATTTAAAACTGCTAACAACTGCAGCATGCTGATTGTAATATGTTGTGATGATATGAATCGAGGACTAAAACAAACTGGACATGAGCGTAAACTTACCGAAGGACAGCCTTTGCAAAGATGCAGCCATACTCGATAGTGAACCTTTTTCTGCAATAAAACACAATAATCCGCAATTAATAATCCGTATTATTCCTGCATGAAATCACTACAATACCAAGTGCCAAGGCCTGACTAAATGCAATTCTTCATCATCACACCCAAAATACAAAACAAGAATTTATTTTACTATTCACCATTACACCTAGTCACAAGACTGAGAGAGAATTTTTCAAAAAATGTACTTAAAAAATCCCATCACTAATGATATTGCATTTTAATTCTAAAGATTTTTCGAAACTTGGATTATGTTTAAATACCTTTTTAAATGCACCTGTTTTCTTGAACCTGATTGAAGTGAATTTGAGTCAAGCGGTGAATTGACTTGGACTGGTGACTACTGCACAGGGTTCTCAACTCAAGAGTTCCGTTCGGCTTATTCTGACCAAAATAATATATTGACGAAGTGAACCAAATTGTAATAGTAGAAGTAGTGAGGCCAGGCAATATAGTAGTAGCCAAGTCAATGGATCATTTTTATCACAAGTATTCAGAAGCAGAAGAATTGTAGTAAAAAGAGAAAAAAGACTCGGAGGAAGGAGTTCTATAGGAAGTTTTAGAGAAAGGCACAAATAAAGTGAAGGTATTGAAGGCGACCCCTCTTCAATCTCTCTTCAACTCTATTTCTAGGCTGAATCCAAAGAGGCTGAATATCAAATCTTTGCCAAATATCAAAAATCATAGGCACATTATTCCTTTGTTCAGTACCGTGCGTGCCTTTATTCTTTAGTTGCTCACTTCATCAAAAAACGGAATGATTAATGATGACTTTTAAAAAAGATGATAATCATGGCACATGGACGGATTGGATTGTTAAAGCTCAAAATTGTCCTTAAAGTTTTGAGTACTAAGGTTAGTTAGTCTGCTTTGGTAGTTTTTGTGTTTTAAAAAGAGTCTTAGTCAGCTTGTGGGTAAGGTTGGCTTGGTGGATTAACATAATATAAAAATATAATTTATATATCTATAATATGATGACAAGCAGAATATAATGAATGTATTTTTGTATTAGCATTATTAATTAGCATTTATGATAGACACAAAGGTAAACTGTAAGTGTTTGGATGGCAAAATCTCGTAAGTATGAGACCTAGGCTCTGGCTCTGCACCCAATTTCCATTGAATTTTAGTGGTAGTCTAAATCAGTACTTGAAGGGAAGACGGCTAAAGCTCGAGTATATGTTTAATTTTAATTTTACTGTACTTATTCTATACATCGGGTTACATTTGATTACGAATTGTAATTTTTCAGACTGTTGTGGTAAGAAAATAGCTAATTTACAAAACAAAAGCTGGCTAATTAGTTTACTGGAGGAGAGTCAAAAATAATTGAAAATTTACTGTAATTGTAATAATACACGTATAGTAATCGCTCTCCACGCACTCCACTTATTGCTACACTCCGGTTTTCATTCTTTTTTGTTCATTCATTTTTGTTGTGAGACAAAAACTAAAAGAACCTACTTCAATGTACTGACTCCAATAATGATGCTGCAATAATGTTCATCACGATTTTAAATACACAATGCATGATTTAAAGTCCATGCATAAAAATGAATGAATTTGATATGCATGATATATAGATCGCCAAATTTTGAATAGAAGGAAAGCGACACTGCCATTGCAACTGCTAGATGACTTTCTTCTTCTTTTGCGGGTATATGTTCGGTGGTTGTCCCTCTTTTAAGTCTCATTCAGTTGCAAAAAGTTCAAAGGTCCAAATATCTTTTAAAAGTGTTCGAAAAACAAACAGTAAACTAAGGGAAACCCATTTTAAACAAACATTTTACTATCTCTTACTCACCAACAATGTGGTCGTTCTAACCAAAACCACCAGATACTAATGACTTGTCATTTTATTTGACATTATAAATTTTATTGTAAAAAGCACCCCAAATTAACTTTATTATTATTATTGTGTATCGTTACTGTACATCAGATTTTAAAAAAGAAAACAAAAAAAAAAGTCAAAATGAAAAGAAACAGTTGGACATCTTCAAACAATTACCTCGCTGTCCCTTCTTCATACACTTCGTCAAGAGTTGGGAGCAATGAAAACCTTTTTAGTCCGCCAATTCCTCTTTCGTCATCTCAGTCAGCTTGGGTATGTTTTTCGAATATGTTCTTTTTGGACTAACTCATAATTCTATCCATAAATAAAGTTTATAGTTTACTTTTAATCAATAACAAATAAGCCCTTTCATGATGATGTTTTTATACTCTTCTTCTCCTCTCGATATTGTGTCCAAGTGTCCATTCTAAGGATTAATTAGTAGATAAGTATTTTAATTATTAAGATATAATAGAAAGTTTGCGATTTCACGTATAAGTGAAGCCGATTTCCTTAAAAAAGTTTGTCAACATGACATTGCATTGGCCATCCATTGAAGGATGAAATACTAAAGATAAAACAAGCATGGGATTTACATGCGACACGAAGGACTTAAAAAGATCCTTACGTTTTGATTTCTCAATGTGCCTAAAAAGTGATACTAATAAGATAAGATAAGAATACATAGTATCAAGAAGGGAAAACATGACCAAATGCAATTATGCAATCATCATATTATTCAGTGTATGCATGCAATAATGTAATGGAGCAGCAGTAAGTAGTAGGGAATAGGAAAGGAGAGAGGCAATAGATTTGATGCATAAAGTTAAAGAAAGGAGGAGTAAAAGGAAGGCAGTGGCAGTGGTAGTAAATACACGAATCAAATAATTTGTACCATTCCACTCGAGTCTGTTGTGGACTCTTTCTTGGTTTAAAAAATGAGGGAGAATGGAGAAGGCCAACCTCCTCACTCTTATTATTATCCGTTGTTGTTTTCCGTTGTTTTCTATCTACTTGGTGCATTTGCTTGGCTCTCCAAATAATATCATCGGTTTTTCAGTCGTTGTCATTGAATTCAAGAGATGTGCTCATGAAAACCAATTGTGGTCTCTCAACCGTCAATTTTTATATATTATTTTGTGTTTGGATGAGCCAGGAGTACTTTAGGCAGTTAGTGTTTGGCCGTTGCACAACAACTATATTCTTAAATTTAGAATTTTTAATTTGTGAGGCCTTAATTTCTCATATACAAGTGACAAGGGAAAGGATAATTAGAAAACTTGGAAATTATATCGTTCTTTGTAAAACATAAAAGGGGTCGGAATTTTATTAGTAATTTTCAGAACTGTCTGTCTGTGTAGAAACGGAAATATTGTGGAAGATTTATATATTTTTGTATTTTTTTATTCTTTAACATTCTGCATTCTTCTTGTGTCGTGGCTGGTGGGATATTTTTTTTTATCAAAATAACGATTGGATTTTGGATGTGAATTGTTGTTGCTGGACTGCTGCTGGTCTTTTATTGGACACTTTTTTAAACGTGGACGATTGTCGATGGTGAATTGAATTGGCCGTGCTTGATCTTTCGGTGGAGTGAATTTAACTCATTGAATTTGGTTGAAATGGAAACAAACGGAAACGGTGTAAAAATGTATACTCCGGATACTTTTCTTACCAAAACGAAGGAAAAAAGTGAAAACATTTTGGTCTTTGCCAGAGTGAGGTAAATGGGGATGATTTATTCTTGATTGTTTATTGATTTATTTATTGATTGATTTATGTTGATGTATTGAAACAAAAATATTTTAGACCGGTGAATAATCATGAAAGATCAAAGAACGCCTTAACCGTGCTGGACTGTCCAGGAACACGAGAAGTGGTTGTCCGTGAAAGAGGCTCAGCAGGGACTTCTAAAACTTTTACATTTGATCGTGTATTTGGTCCCCATTCGAAGCAGGTACGCAGTACAACACAAGTAGAATTACATTCAACATTAATTGCTCTTTCATCTTCGGCTGACCAGAGTTTCATGGCATCACAGCATGATTCAATATGAAATTCGGGTTAATCAACATTGCATTTTGAATAGTTGATAGTAATTTACTAAATCAGCATTTTAATTTATGTCTCAGCTGGATGTTTACAAAGCGGTTGTTTCTCCGTTGTTGGAAGAAGTATTACTTGGCTACAACTGTACTGTCTTTGCTTACGGACAAACCGGCACAGGGAAGACGTTTACAATGGAAGGAGAAAGGAGTACTGATGGGACAAACACTTGGGAATCGGTAAGGGCCGAATAATTAAATGTCTATTATTTATCTTGCTATACGTCATTTGTGCCGCTGCCGCTGGATTTCAGACTGAAAGTGGTATGAACATAATAGGTCCGTTGAGTGTATATGTAACATAAATGTCGATATTTTTATTTAGGATCCGCTTGCTGGGATTGTTCCAAGAGCTATGAGTCAACTGTTTGATGAACTACGAGTAGCTAATTCGGAGTACACAGTACGGGTATCTCTTGTGGAAATGTACAATGAAGAAGTGTATTGCTTGTTGTCAGCAACAGAAGATGGAAAGCCAAAGTAAGATTGGATTAAAGAAGATGCAACTTTTCTAATTAGATTTCATAACGACTTTCTATTTAATAAATCTTTTTATTTTATAGGACCGTGCGTTTGTTTGAAGATACAAGCAGAAAGGGTTCGGTGCATATTAATGGATTGGAAGAGGTGATTGTACATAATAAACACGAAGTGTATGGAATCCTGGAGCGTGGATCTCAGATGAGGAAGACTGCATCAACTTTGCTCAACGCTAACTCGAGGTAATTGTTCTTAAGTTTTCAATATAGCTAACGGTTTATGTTTCAATTTATCAGTTGACTTCTCAATTTATTTTTAGTCGTTCTCATACTGTGTTTACCGTCACTGTGCACTTAAAAGAAGCCAGCCTTCTTGGAGATGATTTAGTTAAAATAGGGAAACTTCACTTGGTAGATCTTGCTGGGTCCGAAAATATTGGTCGTTCTGGAGCAGTTGATAAGCGCGCAAGAGAAGCTGGTAATATCAATCAATCACTTCTGACTCTTGGTCGAGTAATTACAGCTCTTGTGGAACGAGCTCCTCATGTTCCATACAGGTAACAATCATTTCAAGTTTTCATTTTATTATTGCTTTGATTTTGTTTTATTTTTCTTACGTGTGTAATATCGTCGTTATAAACCATGAAACATTAATTACAGAGAGTCCAAGCTAACTCGTTTGCTACAAGATTCATTGGGCGGAAAAACGAAAACTTCTATTATAGCAACCGTTTCTCCGGCTTCCATTAACATCGAAGAAACTCTTAGTACTTTAGACTACGCTCATAGAGCCAAGAACATTCAAAATCGTCCAGAAGTTAATCAGAAACTGACCAAGAAGGCCATGATGCGAGAGTACACAGAAGAAATAGAACGTTTGCGGAAGGATCTTCTCGCTGCAAGAGAGAAGAATGGAATTTATGTGGACAAGGATAACTACGACACCATGATGAGTCAAATTGAATCACAAGGCCAGGATTTGTCCGACAAAATTCAGTACACCCGAAATTTGGAAGAGCAGATTGGAAACAAAGAAACAGAATTAAATGAGGTGAAGGCTGTACTGGTTGAAACAAAAGAAGATTTAGATACCGCAAATGCTGTGATCGCCAGTCTAAACAACAAAGTAGCAGGGCTGACTCAAAAACTACAGGATACTGAAAATCAGAAAGAGGAATTTCAACATCTTGTGCAAGTGCACACTGACACGGAAACAAAACTTACAACTGAAGCTAAAACTCTACTTAACACTGTGACTGATTCTACCGTTAATTTGGAATCTTTGCATAGTCGCCTAGAAAGAAAGAAGTAAGTTGGATTGCGTTTTTTTACCCTAATCGTTATAAACGATGACGATGGCTTTTCAATTACCAATCTTTCAATGTTTTTTTTCAGGAATGTCGAAGCTCAAAACTTGGAAGCTGGAAAACGGTTCCACACCGATTTTGATGCCCAGTTGAGAAACTTGGCTGGAGACGTTAAAGCTTTTCGTCAGGAGCATACTAATTTTTCTGCTGAACAACGGCTGACTTTAGGTGAAACAAAATTGGCTTTTGTGTTATGTCTGCACTGAATGTTACATTGCGGTATAGTATGTATGTGTCACTTTTCCACGAACTGTTTGATCTTGAGTATGTAAGTTTGGATTAGATGGATTTCTGGAAAGAAAGGAGCAGAGCCTAGCAAAACTGGAGGAAAATTTAGTAGAGTTCACTTCCTGCGTAACAGATCTATTGGAAAATTTAAAATTTACTTCAGGAGAAAATGTAAAAGGATTTAAATTTTAAAACTTTATTTTATTGTTGTAAGGTTGGCGTATGTATACAGGGTTCATAGCAATGTCTTTTGTGTGTTTTTAAAGTTCCAGAAACAGATAGACCTTGGCCAGTTTTTGCTAACTGAAACAAGTAAATTTAGCATGAGTGGTTCTCAAACTCTAGATAAATTCATCAACGAAATTGTACTGCCTCAAACTGCTGACCTCAGCAATCAAATTCAAAAAGTTCAGACCGAGATTCATTCTTTGATTGGGAACCTCAAACAAAACGTATTTAGTCAATTGAACAAGACTATAGCTTATTCATTAGCCCTTTGATTTGAATTCTAAAATATTTAATCCGATTACCTCAGGTGCGACAAGAAGAGTCTATGGTAAACGATTTTGCAGCAGCCCGTCTTAACCGTATTGAAACCCAGATTAATGATTTACGCTCGCTAAAAAATAGCAACGATGAGATATTTTTGGAGTACACTAAAAAGAAGCAGGAAATCAAGAACTTTAATGCTGCTCAGGTAAAGGACATCAAAAGTACGCACTCATCAGCCATGAAGTTGATGCAGAAATTAATGAGTCAAGTAGAAGGTTGGAGCCAAATTTCCGGCCAAAATAACGAAGAAACTTCTAATTTGATGGAGAAGGCCAAATCAGTCAACTTAATTCGTAGCGAAAATGCTCTCACTGCATTATCTGAAGAAGAAAGTGAAGTTAACTTATTCAAAACCGCAGTTGCTGAAGTTTCTCGTACTACATTAAGTGAGTTAGACATAAAAGACAAATTGCTCGGTAGTATGCAGCAAACGACAGAATATTCCGTTTCAAAGATCGACGACGACTTAAAGAAGACGTTAGTTGAGACGGGCCGCATTTGGAAACAAGGGGAAGACAGCGTCAGATCATCATTCGATCAACAGCTGGTGCAGTTGATGAATCAAAATGGTGTTGTAAAGGATATGAATAAAAATATTGCCAAATATCATGAAGAACGTGTATCAGACATCAAAACAAATCTTTCTGAAGAATTCAAGGAAGATCAAAGCTTCACTGAAGCTGGCAAACAAAACTTATTTGATCATTGCGACTTTGTGTCACAAAAGACGGATGAATTCCATCACCGCTTGCACATGCAATCTGGAAGGTTAAATGAGTTTTGGGATTCAACCTATTTAGTCGACTTACCAACTGGAGCAACACCTCAACGAAAAGCATACGATTTCCCAACAACTCTATCTGCTACCTCGCCACACAAAAGAATTCTTGAACGATTTAGAACATTTAAGTTCAGGTTGGAAGCCGCTGACACATCCAGTCCTGACTCCTCTAAAATAATAACTCCAAGGGACGATAACTCTCCTCAAAGCTCTTCTGGACCAGACACTCCTAATTTTGAGGAAGAACTATCAAGCCGAGATGATAATAAGGAAAACCCACAAGAAATATATACTCCTGCGTCAGTTCATATCAGTAAAGTTCAAGAGAAAAATGCAGACATCATGGGGCCACCATCATCAAACACAGGAAGCAAAGGTATTAAAGGTTCGAATCAGTCCATACCAGATGCAGGAAATAACTCTCAATTGAAGGTAATTAATCTTATACTAAATATGACATTACGATGTTTTCTAACTTACTGATTGTTTTCAAATAAACTCAAGGAGGATGATGTTAATATTTATATTTAAATTACATAGGTTAACGGCAAAGGGACAAGTTCAAACAAGCGAGGGCCACAAGATTCCAAACGGTTCAACGCGGACAAAAAAGCACCATCTGGGAAGGGCAAAAAGGTTCTAAGCACTCCAAACCGACCGAACTAATCTGCGTCATATCCAGTGCACAAATTAAATTTATGAATGTATTCGCCTTTCGCTTTACTACAAGGGTTAGTATTAGAAATGAAAAACTAAAGAATGTTCTTTTCAATGTATTCTAATAACTATTATGTACAGAGTTGTAGACAAGGTAAAATGATTATCAATTCGAAGTTGAGTTAAAAAGTGTTTGCACGTGGAAGCATTTAAAATTTATTAACAAGTAAATCTGTTAAACCACTTTGTAATTATTGCTCAAAGAAAAGTACAAGAAATAATGTCAGTTTGTTCAATTATGTACTTTATAAATAATAAGTAACGTCTGGGTTTTTAACCGACCGAATGAAATAAATATTTACATTCGAATGAAAATTGCAACTACGAAAAGGTATTCATTTTAATGCCGGTAATTTGCGCCTCTGCAGATTGCACCTAAATTTCTGACTGTAAGGTTAGGTTAGGTAGAAGAATTTCAGTCGTGCTATTCTAGCACTGATTACATGCATGTAACAAGCTAATTGCTGATTAGAATATGATGTTTTGACAACGTGGTTTTAGTTATTATACTAGCTGATGTGCATTGGTTATACTAGTATTAGATGGTTTTGAAGAGATCTATTACAACATCGCTAAAAGTAAGTTTTTTTAATACGTATTCACTTACAGTTTAAAAGTGTAAGCACCTATAGTGTCATTATGTCAGTCATTCTGCATAAGGTTCCATCCATAGTTGTTTGACGTTCCATTTCGAAATTCTGTATAGTATTCCCTGATTTTAATTTTTATCAGGAACAAATTTTAGCAGGAAGGATTACAAATAAAATTTCTGTAGGACCTAAAATATAGGGTGAACTAGAGCGTAAGGTTTTTAGGTACTTGAGTTTTACCTTCAAGAAGGTTATCTCGGTCATGTAAAAATGAAAGACAGAGAAAGCTGTTTTTACTGCTGCATGATATTGCTTCATTTTTCTCCCTTGTACGTGAGTATAAAGATACCTTTTTCTTGGTTGATGATAAATATTTGTAGAGTAAGTGAAAGGAAAGCTTTTCTAAATGAAACTTCTGAAAATTTTACTTGGCCTTTACCTGAAGGGAAGATACTACATAAGACCCTGCGTTTAAAATACAAAATGCTATTCATGCTCTTGAGTACAATTTCGTCTAAATACAATCATTACTTCTAATCTATCCTTCATTACCTTCCTGATCATATTATTGCTTTTATGGATTTGTAGATACCTAAGCAAAAAATTCATTACAGTGAGTCTTATGAAAAGAAATCCCTAGCCTACCTTGCCTTGATACTAGGTTGGTAATATTTCTATTGTATTGTGTATTAAACATTATCACATCACACACGCATTGCACTGTACATACCTTTAAATGATCTCATGGCACTAAAAAACTAACTATTGAATAGCAATGGTTGACTCAATGTCAATAAAAAAACCAAAACAAGGTGACAGCAATAACAAAGACAGGGCCTTGGGTTTGGGTCCTTTTTTCTCTCACTCTCTCTATGTAGTTTCATGGTCTAGCAGCCTTAGCAGTTGCAAAGGTAATGATGAGAATTGACTACATGGTTATGATAAAATATACGCTGGGGAGGGGAAACCTAGCTAAAGCACTCCATGCATGTTATTCAGTAAGCAAAAAACGATGAAAAGTGCAAATTTGCTTTTAAGTACATCAAAATATCCCACATAGTATATACTTAATATTATGTTGTGTAAGACAAAGGAAATTCACATGATGAATGAAGCTACACTGCAGCTGCCGCTATTATATGAAGTGACAGGGAAGTTCTGTACTTTATAGTTTTAGTAGGTGGTAAGAGTACCAAGAAATATGAAAATACTCATCAACGATGTTTTTCATCTATACGAAAGAATAGACATTATTATTCATAAATTACTTAGGTCTGCGTATACACTGTTTAATAATTTGTTAAGCAATGCAAATGTGAAAAAATTACATGTAATTTTATACCTCTCTCTCGCACAATAAGGCACGGTATGCTTTGTTCGAATACGTACTGATGAGCTTGAATGAGATAATAGGAGGTTATGAGACGCTTTAATATTCGGCATCGCTTATATAAGTGATCCGCCGGTGGTTGCAAGTTGCAATACGTATGCGTGAGCTTTTTACATGATATACAACCGAGTAGGGTGATCAACCGTGCCGCTTTAGCAGCCATACCCATACCCCAGTTTTCACACCCGTCCCTGCATCCCGAAAATGTCCCGGATTCTGTAAGCGTCCCGGTTTATAATTGAAGTTTTCAAACCTTACTGACTTCTGCTAATAACTATACCCTCTGTGTATTATCATTACGTATCCGACCAAAGCATATTATACGATAAATAAAAGATTGCCAGAGGCTGGGTTCCTTTTTTAATTTATCGTATGCGACCGCAAACGGAGCTAAGCTCCCAAAAACCAAACAAGGGCGAGCTGAGTTCCCAGAAGACCCTCGACCAAGCGAGCTGATTTGTCATGAAGTCCCCAACTAAAAGAACTGAATTCTTGCAGTGTGCCCCAACGAAAGAAACATGATTTCTTACAATGCCCTGAATCAAGGGGGAGAAGTTCCCATAATTAGTCCGAAGCAAGCGAAAAGGGATCCTCCAAAACCAGTGAGATGAGTTTCAAAATTAGTCCAAAACCACTGCCAATGGAGATAACCTTTTAAAATGCTCCAAGTAAGGCTTTAAGGGATAGCCCAAGGGGCATAAGATGTAAAATATCATAATATTCCTAGTAACATGAATTTCTGATGACATAACTTATTTCAGAATACCAAAAAGTGTCTCAGAACATTTTATACTCCAAGGATCGAAGGGACATCGGAAATCGGATGTCCAGGGGTACCCTAGAAGGAAGAAGGAAATGGGTAGGCGTTTTTTTCTGTGGCGTTTGCAATTGGAAATGAAATTGTTTTTCTTTACTTCATATTTCATGTATTTTACCAGATACCTCTTAAAAATAATAATCCCAGCTTCAAAAAATCTCATTAAATTAGTGACAAAGATCAGATGGTATATTTAGTATAAAGGACACCTTTCCAATACGTGTCTTTGTAAAAGGAAAGGTGTTCTTTGGGTTTCCTTCATAAAGAAAGAATTCAATAAGTCATTCATCTGCCTTTTAACCTAAGCCAGCATTTCCTATTTCGAATGCTGTCCATCTGTCCATCCATGTCTCTGATGAGTGATGACTGATGGGGATGACTGATATGTCGAACTTTGCCAATCGTCACAATAGGATTTGGTTGTTGTTAAAGTGAGTATGGGAAATTGATAGAAGAAAGGCTATGAACGGAGTTCAAGGAGACATATTCTATACAAAGAATACAAAGGCAAGGCATTTGAATAAATGTTGTACTTTGTATCATCACATCATTTTCATCATATTTATGGTAACGATAGTATATGAATCCCTACAAATCTTATTTTCATTCGTTTATTGTTTTTTAGAATGATAGAAATTCATAGAAGCAATCTATAAAAGAAGGTTCGATTTGAACAGCAGAAATCAAAAATATGTTTGAATTAGTAGTAGTAGCATGATACTTGCTTTTTGACTACGATACGAAGGTTTACTCGTCAGACTAGATTGAGCAATTCGCAAATAATTTTGAGATTTGATATTTGATAATAATGCTATAGTCTAAACCTAAACTACTTTTATAACTCTCATCCTTTTCTGTAAAGCGAAGTGGAATTCTATGCAGAGACTTCAAGAACAGGGCATAATGGCCAAGTCTTAAGAAATTTTAATGATAATAATATCAATAACAATCATAATGGTATCAGCCCTGTAGACTTTAATACCGATGGCCATGGCAAAGCAGTTCTTAGAAAACTTTAAGACTAGAACTAGTCTACTTCTAGTCTTTTTGTAAATACTAGAGAACAAAAAGTTGATGAGCTTGCAAGAGCCTCCAGCTGCTTTTTTAACTTGAAGTGTTTGTAAGCAAAAATTTTACAAAAACGTGAATTTGTATGTTGTATAGTTGTATTGCATGACTTTATACGTTCGCTTTAGTTTTGAGTTTAGAGGATGCAGATGCAAATGTGAAATGCAAATGAAAAAAAAAGAGTTTGTCCTCGACAAACCATATTCAATTTATTCAGTGTAAAAAACCCCAATTGATTCGAAGTGAAATCATCATATAATACATGATATTTTGCTATCTATGCAACAGCTCTGACTTTGCTTTTTTGATTTGAGTTTCATCAAAGTAAATATTCCTTTTTTCATCTAGAGAAGGTCTGAGTTTGTCAACACATAATTTTACCATAATAAAAAACCAATAACCCGCACCCAGGAATCATTTAGAATTAGATTAGAGACTAGTATTGTATTTTTCCAACCACCATTCACCATTCAATATCCCAAGTAAAAGTCCACACTACTACTACTACTTTCTGAGTTGTGTTTCTTTTGTCTTTTAGTTAGGGTTTAGTTAATGTTATAGGTTTTCAACTCTTATCTTTCCACCTAAACCTCAAAATCGAACTCTAACCCATCTTTACGCTTTTAGCTTCCATTCCACCTTTACAGATTTCCATCCCAGTAGTATTATATTGGTTTTGCTTGCTACTTACTTTTTAAAGTAGCTTCACCTATACCACAAGTAAAATTGCTTTCAACCTTACTTTCAAAAGTGTGAATTGAACGAAAAGCAGTATGTGAGTCTCACTCACACACACACCACCAACCACACACACACATGCAATCATTCTTCTCTTGTACTTGTAACTTTTGTAAGGACGAAAGGAAGAAGGGATTGCATTTTGTTTGCATATAATTCGAGATGATCAAATAAGCAGACAAACATAGGGAATAAGTAGTAGTGGCTAGACCAGTCAGCCCAGCACCAGCATAACATTATTACATCAAGCAAAATTTTCAGCATTGAACATAACATTTTATAAAATAAGGCTTTCGCTTAGCTTGGCCCCCACCAACCACCACTACCGTCTTGTAATAAACTTTGTATAATAGAAATACTTATTTTTTGAGCTCTTCTCTTCCCTTTACTTATACACTAGGATCATGGCTCCTTGCTTGTTTTTCTCGTATCTTTGTCCACTTCTTATGGTGTGAAACTGAAGTTGCTGACTACACACAGAGTAAACTACGTTAAACTATGCACCCTAGTCCATCCATCCATATAGAGTTCTGAACACGAGGAATTATTGTAGAACAAGCGTAGGGCTTTGAGAGGCAGGGCAGACTTTCAAGGCAGAAATGTACATTAAAAAGCACCACCACCAGCAGCGATGACTCTACACTACTAGAAACTGCTAGGGGTAGTCCGTAGCAGCAGCACTCAACCAGTGCAGTTTCAGCTTTCAATATCAAAATAAGCAGAACAAGGCAACACACACACACACCTAATAAAATGGTAAAGAAGGAAAAGCTGTATAGATTTTATACAATTTCTCAAGAGCGAATGAATCCCATGATGGCAAGCAAAGCATAAGCAAAAAGGCTGAGTTTTTACTGCAACTAAAAGCAGAAGGGAGTCTAGTTGTGATGTGATGCTCTAACTGGTTAGTATGCGCCTTCCATTCCTCTTCAGTCTCAACAGTTTTATTGATCTAAAGCAAAGGAGAGTGAGAGACAAGAAGAAGTGAACCTTCCTCTTCTCAAAATTACATTCTGCATTAGATTCAGCCTCAAATTCGATTCACATTTCCTCTTCATATGGAACAACACTTGGCTTCTTAAAACAGTTTCCGTACAAGTTGCTTCCATCTCAACATCATCAGTGTCCATATTATAAAATAAAATAATTTAAACTATCTTCTAGAGTGAATTATATAAAAAACAGCTTCAAAAGAACATTATAAAAGAGTTTGAGACATCTCGACTCGAGTCAACCTTCAGTTTAGTGAGAGAGAGGAGAGTGCAGAGTTGTACGTACAAGTGTGTTGGTTGCAGCTTGCAATTCCAACTTTTATAAAAAGTTAAAACTTTGAAATCCTTAATCCTTTAACTGAGAGGAAGATAAGTCATCTTATAAAATATTATCCAAGTTAAGTTTTTCTCGGGAGTAGAACAATTTTTATGACCCTTCTGTGTTCTGCCACTGCCACTACCAACCACCACTGAAGTCATAGAGACCAAAGAAGGGCAAAAAACACCCTTCCTTATTTCACAGACAGTTGCTCTTGCTGCTCCTCTTGGCTTGGGAACTTTTCTACTTAAAAAAAGGCTTTCTTTCTCCCTGGGAATCTTTTTGAAGAAGGGGACCCTAGCTACTAAACTTAAGAAAAAAGTTTAAAAGTGCAGCAGGAGTCAGTGCATCTTACTTACACAGATACATATCGGTAGTTAGTACAGAGTAGAGAGTAATATAGACTCGCTTTCATCTTCAAAGTGCATCAATTTTGGTACATTCGGATTTAAAAAAAAGGATCAACCCTAACCAACATAACAGAGAAGAGTCAGTGGTTTTACCTAAAGAGTGCTGGTGTGAGCTGTATGGTATAAGAAGAAGAAACTTGAAGAAAAAAATCCAAAAAGGTATGATCAAATCCAGGGGTTCGTTTTTTTTCTTTCTTTCCTTATGTACAATTTTTATCATGATGAGAAGAATGATGATGATGATCATGGATGGCCATGGGTTTTGGGTTCATGGGAGAGTACATTTTCTTTTGAAGCAGTAAGCAATGGCAAAGGCAAACCCACTCTGAGTTTCCTATTCGATCGAACACCACCACCACCACCACTACAACTTCTATGTAATATTCAGATAGAGAAAAAAAGTTCTCCATGTCTTCTTTCCTTTTGCTTTGTTCTGTGATCCCTATATGTAGAGTTTGGATGGTTGGTGTACTTGTCTCTTTAGTTTTGCTCTTGGTGGCCTGAACAAGTCCCTTTTCTCTTTCCCTTGTGTGTCCAATCTAATGTCCAAGAGAGGAAACCACTACTACTGAGGAAAGTAAATGGAAATCGAAGTTCCGACTTGGTTCCTTTGCTTTGGTGTTAGATTTCTATTTGGTTTTAGAATTGAGGTAGGAGTACAGAGCAGTAGTGAAGGGGAAAACAAGAGAACAGGAAACCAGCAGTAGTAGGTGTTCAGTTTGTCCTGGGTTTGGTGATATTATCGTTAATGAAAGTGAAGTAGTGTCACAGATAAGGTTTGAAAAATGATTTTCCAAAATATGAGTAAGGGGCTTCTGGACATTTAATAGGAAAAGGACCCATTCGAATTTGTGGCCTTTGGGACTTGTATCCCTGGTTTATTTAATACAGTTGTAGCTGCGGTAAGTATTTGCTTCTGTCAGTTGTTCCATATGCAAACTATATATATAAGTACTAGTATTTTTAGGCCCGCTACGCTGGCCTCCAATTAAGAGGTTAGAGGTCAATATTTGTAGCATTCGTACCGGAAGATTTCAAAAGTAGCAGCAGCGCGCAGCGGTGCGGTGGGATCAACACCTCCACCACCTTCTACGCTGGCTTAGCGCAATACCCCCTCCTGTCCAAAACAGATTTTTTTTCAACCTTTGACCCGTGAAAGGTCAACTTATTACACTGAAGTGTATCGGAATGGGAAAAGGTTTTATTTTGCAATTTTTTGGGATATAATTGAGAAATTGTAGGTCTTAAATTGACAAAACCCTTAAGTGAACAATAAAAATCTCTTTCTGGGGGAGGACATAAACAGTGTGTAAAGTATGACGACTACAAAGGGGAAATGGAGGGGTGTCAGATAGAACGATAGA
>JAQGBU010000195.1:0-48415 GCA_034698605.1 Isotoma decorata
TTTTTTTGCTTCGTCCTTTTTTCGCCATCCTTTTTCTTCCGTCCTTTTTCTTCCTGTCCTTCTTCTTCCGGGAATCGAAAAGGAGATTTTCGAATGAAGGACTAGTAAGTAAATGAGATTGGCAGATGTAGTAGTGTAATGATCTCAAGGAGGAAGGATGCTAAAGAAAGTGCCCATTTCAGTTTCAGGCTTTAACATTGTTTGAAAATTCACAGCATTAAGTAGAAACTTCACACTCCACCCTATCTACTTCAAGTTGTTATATAAATCTTCATAAATCCTTGTCAGTCGTCAAGTAAGTACTTTTTTGTCGTGGAATTTAAACAGTTTTGAAAATTATGAGGGTCTTTAAACTCATATTTAAATACCATTATATTTCCATTTTTAACATTAAGGTTTCAATGGGTCATTTAAAAAAATGTTTTTTGTGAAAGGTTGAAGGGCAAAACTGCTTTTGATCACTCATCCATCGAGTAATTATAATAAATCCTGGAAATCCGTAATAAAAGAACCAAATTTTGATATTAAAATTAGGTGACTCCTAGCTGGAAACATGGAAATACATGTGTACTCCGCCTACACCCTTCCTAATTTCCAAGAATTCTTTCTTCCTCACATAAAGCAATTTATTTCTGAGATTCACAAAGCTGAGAAAGTTTCTTCTCTCAAGCAAAATACTTTGTTCATTCAGTCTGTCAAAACAATTGCCATCAGAGTGTCTACGATAGTATAATGAGTTTCAGGGGAGAAGGTAGCAAATCTCACCTCACATACTAAAAAATTCTACTACAACTCACTCACTACCCAGCTAAAAGTAACTGTTAGTGAGTTGAGTTTACATTTCCTTACCATACAAATTAGTGTAGATTTTGTTGGTGTGGAAATTTATTGAGTAAGATACTAACTAAGGTAAGAGGTACCGCTAGGGAAAATTATTTCGTAACCTAAAATACCATCTCTCCAGGCTCTTCAAGTCTCAGGCAGTAGTAGCGCAAAAGAGTTTCTGGTCGAATTAAAAAAAGTTGCTTGCAACAGCTTCCTTGAAAACAACAGAGAAGGATGAACGATCTCAAAATCTGGGCTACGAGTAGTGCAGTGAAAGTAAGTAAATTTGAACTAGGTTGCAAAAAAAGCTTCACAGACTAAACTAAAATATTAAAAGTATAAAATTACATACTTAATTTGGGTCATACATAAGTTATTTAAATGCATTTGCTTGCATTGCTTGCACGTTGATTACCATCACCAAATCATTAAAGAATGCACCGAAGAGAGATCATTTTGTTCATGTCGCCAAAATTAACACTAGAAGTAAAAAATAGATATTGTATATGAATACTTAAAATCGTGTCTGTAGTATCACACCCATTCTATTTGGTGCAAAATTTTGCATGTAATTAATTAACATTGAAATGAATAAATATAATTGGATGACATATTAACAAATGTATTTCAGACTTCAACAAACTCAATGTTTTAACACAAATAACCGGAGTTGGATAAACGTGTCTCACATAATGCTTAAAGTTTTATAGTGTTGAGAAGAGTTTGTGTGTAGACAGACATGCCAAGATGGTTGAGGTTAGTTAAAGAAGGCCTTGAGTCTTCTGGGATTTTGATGATATGAAATCAGAAAAATTAGCAAAAAGTATTTCCCTATGTAGAGAAGAAGATGAGCTCGTTTGTGTGAAACATTTATAAAAGTAGGTGATGATAATAGAAAGAGGCTGGAGTTGTAGAATTTGTAATTTAAGCTAATGCCAGGTGGTGTTATAAGAAGGAAGTTAAAGTATCACTACTAATAGGTAGGCACACCTCATACGCTCTGTTTGCAAGTCTAAGTTAATCCTGAATAATTGATCTGAGTGTTGTGCACTTTGCAAGTTGGTGGTGAAAGTAAGTTAAGTAAGAATTATCGTCATAGGACTAGGGGTGGTTGATGGTGGTGGTGGTGGCAAGGCAAAGGGACAAATCCCCAGACAATCCATAATTTCTTCTTCTTCAGCTTGTTTGCTTTAACTCAAGGAACAAAACGCAAGTCATTGGTTTGGCAAATGTGACTCAATCTCCGTTAACAACTCACATAAACGCTACGGATTTTTATCTTATTTTCTTTGGAGACTCAGTCGTCAATCCTCCTTGTTCACTCCTTCGTTTCTGTGTGTGTGTGTGCTTGTCTGGCTTCTAACTAATCTTAAGTAAATAGTTATCCCTTAGGTACACAAAAAAATAATGCAACAGAACGCACGTATATGCGTTGGTACAGAGGACTAAGAATGAGTTTTAAAGTTTGAGATGAACTGACGACCTTTAACTTAACCTTGGTAATAAGTTAACTTAGTTGTGCTGAAATCTTGGCCTACTGTATGCAAAAACTGAATATAATGCAGTTTTACAAAAATAGATAAGCAAGCAGTTAAGGGAAAAATGCATTTCCCTTATTACTTAAAAAACAGTTGAAATAGGCTTATTAGGTTTGCTTGCCTAATAGGGAAAATGATATTTCCAATTTCCAAACCCGAAAAGTAACTAATTCTAAAGCAGGTATAAAAAAAACTTTTACAATTGCAAAGAGTTTGATTCCATAATTTAGTTATAAGTTAAACATGAAATTGAGATGTTCGTTAGGAAAGAACGTCAAAGTGAAAGTCCTGAACTTTGAACATGAGTACATTGGTTTTTACTAGGAGTTTGCAATGGCAATGTTATGGGAATGTTATAAAACCCCCTCCGTCTGTTTTATTATATTAGGGCAATCCAATAGTTAGAAAAAGACACAGAGTGCACTTTCCATCTCGCTAACTAACTAAAATGCATTCTGCAGAAGTATGTGTGTAACTCTCTCTCGGGTTCAATGCCACTTTCCTGATTTCCGGACTAACCGACCGGATGGACTCACCCGCTAAATCAAATTTTATGATCCGATTTCCCTCTCTAAATCACGGAAATGCACTGAACAGAAAAGCCAAAGAGGATATACTTTTCGAGACCAGATATGGTTTTTCTAGATATGGATTGAGAGATTCCGAATACTTTATACGCTGATGTTTTTATTACTAAGGGCTTATAGACATTTAGATGTGATTTCCCTTGTTGTGTGCCTTGTCTCTTAATACAGTGCATCTGATCAGATTAGATGAAACAATGTTAAACTCTCTCCTGAAATTGCAAATGGGTGTATGGGTAACATGAAAATGCTCGGGGTTCACTAGGTTTATATTTATTTTGCGGCTTTTGCACTGCTGGCCTTTCCCCAGATTTGTTATTTAATAGCTTTATGTCCACATTCGGACTATGACTAATTCTTAAAATTGAAAAGGTTTTCGATTACTTTACCTTAGGTTGAGAGATTTAAAGTTAGGCATAGACTTTTAGTTTGTTTTTGTAATTAAATTATAAAATGTTGTTTACTAAAGGGATTTATTTTCATCCTTGCTTGTGCGTTATGAAAACAATTGTGTATTATGACTTTCATAATGGATTGATATTATATTGGTCAAGATATGAATTCTGTTTGGATTTTTAAACATTCTACAGTGTCATTGATTTTCAGCTTTGTGTACAAAAAGGTCAAATTTTTCTAAAAGAATCATAAACCGATCGTTTTTAATACTCCCAGGTTTTTGATGAAGTTTGTTTATTGATTTCTGTAGGTTTTAGAATTTGAAAGTATTCTTTAGTGATTGACAATACCAGATGAAACCAACACATAACTTTTGAACAGACTTTATAGGCTTAATACTCTAGGAAGAGTTTCTCCCAAGGTATTTCATCTTTAACCGCACTATTACTCACTTCTAGATATGATATAATTATTATGAAAAGTGGCTGAATTGAACGTTCCCTACTTATAGTTTTAGTTGTATATATGTGTGTGAAATAAATCAGTCGAAACGAAGAAGGACAATAAAATTTCCACATTTTGTCCATTTAAAGAACTCCTTCAACTTTCATTTCAAGTAAAAGAGTGCACTTCCGATTTAGTGATAAACTATCTATGGTAAGAAAGTCCAGCCCCACTACCACAACCAGTCTTTACTTTCTCACATGCAAATCATATATCACCCTTACAACTTCTTTCTTTTCAGTTTATGCTTTAGCAAACTGTGGTAAAGGGGTTAAAAATTCACGGGGCCGTAGTGACTAACATTTATTCCAAACATTTATCCTTCCTTTAATAGATAAATAGAGTAGTCTTATTATTTTTTAGAAGAAACTCCAGCTTTATTTGATCTTTACTCTATCTTTATATCAATTTGATCGTTCATTGCATTAACAAGGTTTGCTAAGTACTCTAAATTTTAACAAAAAAGGCAGAAGAAGACACTTTTTTTTATGCAAACGATAAAATTGTATTCTATATCAATTATTAGTAGAACAAAAACAACTACAAGTGAACCTTCTTGCACATGCAATCGCCCCTTTTGGAAGGATTGTAAGCAATACGATATAAAAAGTTAATCTTATGTATGTTTTGTAGTTCCAATTCTGTTGAAAATATATTTTATGCAGATTGGGGCAATAAAAAAGAAGGTGGGGTTCCGTCCCTGTGGAATCACTCTAAAGGAAAGCTCCTTAAATGGTCCAAGAGTTTGGACATAAATAAAGTGGAGCTTCAGAAGCAGATAAATACCCTTCGAGAGATCTTCCAATTCAATCCTTTCCTTTGAGGATTATGGAGATCCTACTGGACTAACCCTAACCTTTATTCTTTCTGTTACCACTACCACACTTTCCCTTCATTCGTGAAGTACGACTGAACACTATTAATAAAAATACACAATTACATAATAGACCAAATGCTAATACTTCCTACCCCTATCTACTGACCAACCCCTTCCTTTCATAAAAAACGTATATTGCTTTCACTTGACTTAACTAACTCAACTATTATACAAAACTGTAAAGGAACAGAAGATATTTAAATCCCATAATATTCAGCCGAAGCAGTAGAACCAAAGAAAGAGCAGTGTATTGATAAATGAAGTATCTTGAACTAAACCCCTTTTAAAAACAATAGTACTTAATCCGACTTAGAGGCTGAATGATCAACAAGTTCTTTTCCCTATTCAAGGTAGCATTAAACGCAAGCTTACAGAGTGTTTAGACAAACACAACAATTCTGCAAAACCTATGCCATACATATTCCTACAGCAGTAAATAAGTGTGAATAACTATTATAACGAAAAAGTTCTTAGGTTGAATTCAAAGGATTGTTTAACACATTGGGTAGGGAAGTGAAGTTTAACTTTGGAATGATAGGGAAGCTGATACTCAATGGGGGGAGGGGGTTTCTAAACAAGCTATTACGGTTTACTAATCAGATATCTTTGCTTGTTGTACAACTGATAAAAATCAATACGGTATTTATAAATTACCATTTCTTTTCATGCCACTTATTTTATAACCTAATTAAAATGAACGAACTACGTAGATTACTTCCTGTTCAGGAAAAAATTGACAAGTGACTTGTTTTAATGTTAAGATCAGTCCAACTAGACGTCTTACGTGTTTCGGACTTCGTAAAATTATGCATACAAAATAGTATTTTTTATCTCCAACTTTAAGCCATTTTATCAAAATTTACAACATCAAAAATGAAACATGTGCATTTGTTAATAATGCCTACTATAAACCAAAAACCTCCTTAAAATAACGCAATGCATCTCGATAAATCTCAGCAGATAAGTTTTACTCTGATCTGAATCTCATATTATAGCTAAGCTTTTACTCAATAGGGTGGCCTTCATCTTTCAACTTTTACATTCTTTGTATAGTAGGAGTAAACTGCGGTTGGTTGGTTTGCTTGGCAGAAGAGTAGTTTTGGTTAGTTGGTTTTGTGTACTGCATACTGCCAGCTAATATAACTTTGGTTTGGTTTTGTGTGAATGAATGTGATTTGCATTAAAATAATTAAGAGGCAATGGTTCAATTATCAAATTCATTCAGAAATGAAGAAAGTCTTCTTCCTAGGCAATTTTCCTAGATGTCTTCTTAGAGTTAAGGAAAGGGAGAAGAGACCTAGACGGAAGGGAGAGATTGAAGAAAAATGGAGATTTCAAGTCAGTGGTAGCAGTGGTAAAAGTTTTCGAGTTAAAAAGTCAGTGAGGAATGGGAGCTCATTATAATTCCTTTCTCTTCTCGCCAACTCTCAATTCTTGGCTCAATCTGCCCATTTTTCATATTAAACCAGCACACATTAGCAATCTCACATAAATTACATCCCTATTCACCAGTCTTTTCTCGACTTTTCACACATTCTCTATGCACTTCTACTAATACAAAAATCCCCCTACAACCTTCCCTACTAATGCTTTAGTCTATGTAAAATCTTACAAGAGACTTATTGGCGTGACCTTTTGTGTTTTGTGACACTTAATAGGTAACATTGATGGCTGAGTAGTCGCAGAAGTTATAACTGATGAGCATTTTCAGTCCTTTTAATTGACAGATAAAGACCTTGGCATTTAGTTAGATTCAAAGTATCATGAATAAACATATCTTTATCATTTTTGAACTATGAATATACTCAGTGTGTAATGTGAAATACATCATAATTACTAATTAAATTCTTAAACATATTATTATTCATGAGCCTTTGAAATCCATTCCATTTTAATAACAAAAAACAAACTCCAACTCCAACAACTACCGAAAACTTAAATGGGAGCTAAAAATAAATAAACTAATTATTTTTCGCTGAAAAACTTCTATCTGCCATGAGAAGAAGTCCCAAAATGGGATAAAAGTTAGTAGTTTCACAGCTTTTTAAATTTTCCAAATAATATTTCATAATTAAAAACTTGATTTTATATAGAGCTTTACTTGCCACATTTGGTTCAATAAACTGAGAAAGTTTTCTAACCGTAGAGTACGTTTTTCAATTTAAACTTCTCTCTGAGTTTTAAAAAGAAAGTGTGTGAAAGGATGTGTATGAAACAAAACACTAAACTGAGAATGGTTTGGATGGCTGAAGAGTAAAAAAAAATGTAGAGAAGAAGGATTGTTTTCATTCGACCTTTCCAGATTAGAAACTCCATGTAATAGTATTCTGTCTGTGATTTATAAGCATCGGAAATAGAATACGTAAAAACATAAAATGAGCCGCTTTCACCCAATGAAGAAAAAAACGAAATCTCCTCTTTCTGTCCTTATCTTCATCCAAGCTTCCATCTTATGTGCATCATCATCAATACAACTGAACTTCTTCAGAAATTGTACTGTTTGTATCTTAATAGCTGGGTTGTCTTTTCTCCAGAAATTTAAACACAATATTTATGAATGTATTTGGAAGAATAAGGCTGTCTTTTATAATTGTCTAGAAACTCTGAGTTTTACTTCCTTTTTAGTTACTAATTCGCAAATTATATAATCCAATGCCAGGAAATACTTGAATAAGAGTCATTATGAGATTATCACATTGGGACACATAATTTATGAATTGTAACTCGCTCAAGATTCAAGGCATCTTTAAGTCAGAGATCTAAAAATCTAACCAATTCTACCCCACATGCTGGAATTCTACAATGGATACGATTTCTTTTTGTGATTTAGAAAAAAATGAGGAGACTTTTTGGTTGAGCTGATTGTGAGATGTGAAGATGAAAAAAAAACTGCACTTAATTGGCTTGTTCATTGCCTCTGACGGAAAGGAAATTACTAAATGATTTTTATTTCCTAAGGAGAATTTTCATCCTCATTCTGTTTTGCTATTGGCATTGTTACATCAACTTACAATCAGTATTGGTATTGAGTGAGGGGAGGTTATGGGGTACACAAAGTAATAAAACAGTTACTGAAATATTTTTTAGGGCGCTTGTATCAATGATGATTAGCCTCCCTTGCACCTGCAAACGCTTTAAATGAAAGTACTTTTTGAGCATCGACTACTTAATTTACTTGTGTTTACTCCAATTTTCAAAATAATCTGTCCAAATTTTATGTCTTTAAATTAAAAAAGTCAGAAGATAATTGCATCACTGTCAATAACCATCATATCAGAAACCTGTGTCACATTCACATCATATCATGAGCATAAATGGGTTATTTTTTTTCGTCGAGATGTGCAGCCAATTAATTTTACTCGCTAGCGATTCGACATGATCACATAAGTCTTTTGTTTTTACACTGACTCTGTAGATTTAGCTCTGCAGGTAAATCTACAGAGTGTTGGTGTAGATAAACTGGGAAGGGAAAAAAAGACTCTAGAGGAAATTTAACCATCCATCTTTCGAATATTATGAATAATAGTGGAAACAGAGAACAGAGACTCACTTTATGAAATATGACAAAGGCTGACACTTGCAAAGGTAAGTTTGATAGACGGACAGATACTCTTAAGGAAGGAGACCGAGACGACGAGGACGGGTGTGGAAAAAATACCCGGATAAGAAGAATATAATACTTCCTCAGATTCTAAGATATGTCTAAGGTGCAGGGAGTATGGAGCTGAATCGGGTAGTTTGGTTTGGTAAATGAAAATGAGTGATGGATTGTTCCCACACCATAGTCAATATCGAAAGTAGTTCCTGTCTATAACAGTAGTGTTGTAAGTAGCATTATTATTATTATTATTATTTTTATTATTATTATTATAAGCATTATATAAACTTAGCTGTGTTACGAAGGCGAATTGTAAGTAATATTACGGAAGTAGTAGTGGTAGACGTGGTAGATATTTTTACAAAGTCCAGTTCATATGCCATAATAGGGTATATCCAGTAATATCGGAACAGCACAAAAACTGCTTTCTAACTCAAAAAAAAGAATCGATCGATAAGCAATTAGTGCAAAAATCTTCCAGTCTTTGTACTATGGTACGTACATTGTAGTATCACTTTCGAATAAAGAATGGTTCGAACAAGTCTTGTTGATTTTTTTTTTTTGAAATTTGGAATAGTTAGTGATTAAAGATAAGGATATGCATTTAGAAAGAATGAACGGCTACTTTTAGTTTAAAAGCTTGTAAGTTTTTGCGTCGGGTTGGGTATTACGCTTGGCTCGGCATCAAATATTATTACAGTTACAATTCTAAAAATAATATAAAAATATAATTTACTAGTTAAGCAACGGATGGAGTTTTTTAAAGTTATGTTTGGATAAAAATACTTATTTTTTGGATAAGCAGTTTGCCTCATTTCTGGTATCATTGAAGTTAATTCGTTTGTGTTGAATTACACACTGGAAGAGAAAAGTGATACGGGATTTATGAACTGTAGAAAGGAGGAAATAACAGTGAGTACACGAAGGACTCGAGGGGTTCCAAAGTAAGAGAAAAAACGAGTAAAGTCTTAAAATCCACACACATCAACCCAAAAAGACTTTGATAGATTACGTGGGCTCAAACGCTTTCTTCATAGTCAAAAAACTCTAACTAGGATATTCTTAGCTAAGGCTTGAGACAGACTGACTATTTGTAGCTATTCTATTCTGTGACTAACTACCACTGCTACTAGAACCAACTAGTCTATCGTCAATACGGTCGAAATACTTGTATTCTTTGATAGGTTTAGATTGAGAAAAAGGATAAAGGGTTTAGCTAGTTTTTAAGTTTTGGTAAAACCATCGTATCAGCTCAAAGCAATTTTGTGTTAAATGTTACAAGGTACTTTGATCTGATTTGTACTTCAATAAAAAAGTCTCTCTATCTTTGTTTAATATTTATGAGTTACGATATAATGGTGGATTTTTGGAGTACAGCCCACTCAATTTTTAATCTAAATTTCCATATTGTCCTCCAATCAGGTAGAAATTGGCGAACGTAGACATGAATAGTAATTTTCTTGGGAATATAATTGAAACTAGAGGTGACTTTGATAATTTGGGACCTGAGCATCAATATATATAGGTATACATATTCCTTCAGAAAAAATTGAAAAGCTTGAGCCCATTTTGGAAATAATCAACTGAGATGAGGGTAGAAACGAGTGCAATTATGAAATTAGTTGTGCCCACTAGTATTCCAATCCGATGTCTATGATGAATGCGACGCCTATTCATCGAACTCATTGTCAATAGGCACGTTCTTCTTGGATAGGAAGCTATTTGGTAGCAGTTGCAGTAGAATAAGTAGAAGATTGATCATAATGAAGAAGATGTTGATGAAGATATGAATGAAAGAGGACAGTAGTAACAGTTAAGGAAAATGAAGCACGCTCTCACTATTTTCTCATACAATCTATCTTTTCACTAATGAATTACTTGAAGAAAATGTACTCTTCTTCATCATCATCGGCAAAATGGTTCAATTTTCTTTTTTTATTAAAAATATAAAGAGTACATTGACAATAAGTAGGGTGGGCTGTTCTCAAAAAACGTTTAGATTAGTTCAGTTTCAACTTATTGTCTTTCCAGGTTCATTACAAGTTATGTTCTCCTATCCGGGACATTTTCATGTATAAACAACTTTATTATATGAAATAGTACTTCAGGCTAAGGGAAAATTTAGTGTGTAATGTAAGGTTAAAGGTTACGCCGTTTTAAATTGATAAAACAGTTTCTTACTATATAATTTTAGTATAGTTTATACTTCAACTTAGAGTAGACGAAGGATTCCCTCATGGGACATTTCATTGCAAAAAGTGAGATTTCTAAAGATATTCGATGAAAGCTGGAGGATCTTTGAATTTATGAACGGTCCGAAACCAATGAAACTGTAAACTGCATACAGTATAACGTTCCTGCAAGACAGATAAATAAGTAAGTGTATTCGACAAGACATTGCATTGCAGTAGGAAAGCAGACCAATGCAATACTGTACACCAGACTGAGGTCAGATAAGTCAGGATGACCAGGAAAAGAAGCATTTTGCCAAAAAGAACGACTTTTTTTAGCTCTGTAGACATGCAATGGATTACAAGTGTAGTGAAAGTAAAGACATAACTAGACCTTAGCGAATATCCATACGATTATACACTATATTGTTGAGAAAAACAGAGGGTATGTGTAGTAAGTAGTGTGTGTATCAGCCATAAAAAATAATCAATGAGCTCAACTAAGTTGGAGATTCTGTCCACGAGAGCGTCATAATTTCTAAGTAAATTCACCTCAACCCAGAACCCAAGTCACTTGACCTAAAGTTCCAATTTGTACATGAAATGTGGACTTGTGGAACAACCCGAAAATTGGCTAAATTTGTGGATTTCAGGCAGAGAGAGAACAAGATGATGATGACGATGATGTTGTAGATAGTAATATTGGATATTGCTATAAATGTACTCTATGAGTAGCACCCACTACACTTTAGGAAGCCATACCCACTGAAAAGTACCCACTGACTATCCCTGCAAGTATAAAATTTAGAATTGTGTAGAACTAGCCAAAGTCAATAGTAGCATAGAAGTAATAGTGGTTGAAACCTAGAATCCAGATTCCAGACTCATCCCTCTCTGTCTTAAAGTTAGAAGCCACATAGATCCTAATAAAAATTCGAGAAATGACTGCAATTTCCCTTTCTAAGTCAAACGAAGCAATTTAGAGTCAAACTTATATATAAATGCCAGTGCCATCCTGGACTAAAAATTTACAGGGTTTTTTCTCTTTTACCCTAACCAGGAGTTTTTCCGTTTCATGTAATTTTATTTGATTTTGGTCTCTATCACTTTCACCCCTCATCATCACCACAATGTAAATATTTTCATGTTTTAGTTTTCAAGACAATTTTTACTTAACAAATTGCATCCCAAAAAGTTTAAACTACAAAACTTGGGGTTTTGAACCTCTAAATTTAGCTGCAGTTTAGCTTAAGCAAAAGGAGACCTAAAGGTCTTTTTCGACTTCCTTGTGACTTTCTCAATCGAATCCGTCCTTTTCATTCGAATCACTTCTTTTCAGTGTTTCTCCTATTCATTTCTTATAGATTCATGGAGAATTGGATTTTATACAACTCGCCGCAGTGTGCGTATGTGTGTGTGTGTGTGCTATTTGTACTTGATGTTAGTGTCTTTGACTAGAGTCAAAGATGTGAAATGGACTAAAAGAACAGGAGTCGGCCGATATGTTTCACTCTTCGATTTAGCCCGTAACAGTGCCCGATTTAGCCCGATTCAGTGCTGGAACTCAGTGTTGTAATCTTTTGACACTATAATAAAGACTATCTATCTATCTATCTATCTAACTATGTAACCGTTGATTGCTCTCTAGTGACATTGCCTATGGTTTCCTAGTCTATTTGTGAAGCTACTTTGTCCGTTTTCAACTAAAAATTATCTCACGACACTATAGAAGGCTAATTTTAAGCCAATTTCATATTCAGGATTCAGTCAAATTCAAATTTTAGGTTCATTGAAAAACATTCGATCCAATCTAATTTGTAGGAAAAAGACGTGTAGCATAAAAACGCACATTATTTGTACCTTTTAGACTAGGGCAAGGTGTACTGTATTGCAGCATTTGCAAAAAAATTAGCTAATGTAAAATTTGATTATTGGATGCACTGTATTCCGCATTTTTAAGAACAGAATATCTCGAATTCGTGTTATCATTGGGTGGATAAACCCTCTGTCGGATTGCATAAAAAATGTTCTTTCTGTTTTATTTTTTCTGCTCTTCTTCCTTCTAGACTGATAGGATGGGGAGGATGCAGCTCGTTATTTTTTTGTTTTAGAAAGTAGAACCTATAGGGATACTACATGGAATGATGAGGATCCTCCCGATGTTAGTGACAGTAGTGGGTGGTTGGTAGTGTCGTTTTTTTTCTTGTGACTTGGGTTGCAGTAGTGTGTAGTGGTTCATCGTAAGTCGTCTTTGGAAAGTTGGAGTAGAGAAGTAAGACGACGGATGGAAAGTAGAATGTCCCAGCCGTCCATTTGTCGGTCTGTCTGTGATTACATTACATTAGTCTTCCATGTCCTACATCATGTCCGAGTGGCCAAATGACGCCCTTTCCGCTTTTACTTCCACCACTTTTTTCCTATCAACTTAACGTTATTCTATTGTCTTCAAAAATTGATTAGAAATGGAATTCCTCACTCGTGTTTCCTCCCTAGATCACAAAACAATGTTCGGAATTCTTGTTAAACTACCTAGTAGATCTTTCCTGTACAATCGGGTTCTCAGAGGATATGGGAAAAGAAGACTTAAAAATTGATGGGTGTGTTATAATGGGGTTTTTTTAATTTGAATTAAACTACTCAAACATGAAAATCACAACTTTATGAATAGTATAGCTAAAACTGGACATTCGACTGAGAATGTACATTTTTTTGCTAAAATGCACAGTACTTTGCACCTTTAAGTACCAACAATTAAAGTCAATTCAAAAGCAATTTCGTAGCAGGTACCAAAGATACATTTTTGTAAAATTTTGGGAAACAAGCTTTTTTCGGTAGATTACATATTGAAAAAAGAGTCTCCCCTTTACCAAGAGATCCAATAAAAGGAATTTCGGAAGAAAAAGTTCTTAAAAACCCCTTGCTTTTGAACCAATGATAAAATATGAGCATAGGTAACCTACAAGGAAAAAGGTACAAAGTCAACAGTACTTAACTCAGGAATGTTTTAATTCTGATCTGAATCTCTTACAGGACAAACAAACAACTTGGATTAAAATGGGATTGTCGTTTTGTTCTGTTAGGAAATATCAATGTAATCCTACTCCTAAATTCTTGTAAAATAAATTCCAGTAAGTTCGTGACTCTAAAGGAAATTTTTGTGACTTTAACAAAAACAAAGACTTTGCTTTGAGGTAGAATGACTACTGTAATCTGATAGCACATTGTTATTTAGCAAATGAAAAGGAGTCTTCATGAGCAAATTTCATCAAAAATGTAATAACTTTAAAGACTAGTATAATTACGTTGAGAAAATCCGCAAACGACGTATGTAGTTGCCATTTCAACCAAACCAAGCTAATAAAAACAATGCAAAACTGACTCAACGTTTAAAGAAACTTGTCACTTATAGTTGTACACAAGGAGCAAAGTGTTAAATTTTACTGCATTGGAAGAAAATTTGTTAACAGTACTAGGGTCTGTTCATAAAAGAGAGGAGTCTCTTCACAATGTTTGAACATTTTATAAGCTGCATGAAAAGATATTCTTAGCTTTGATTGTTGACTCATATTGAAACGAAAAGGAAATTGTAATTTATGAATGGTTTCAAGTTTCAACCTAAGAGAATCTAGGTTAGTTAGAAGACAAAACCGCAAATGGCAAACTTCTCAAGATGTTTTTGTGCCGAGCCCCACCCCCAGGATAAATAACTTTAGACTGTGAGTGTCACAGAAACTAAGTAGTAGGAGTAGGTGGCAATAAGGCTTATGGAGGGAAATTATTTTGTGTTGTGAGAGGAATGAGAAGATTGGCCACAAGGACCACACCCCCTAACCAACACTATACTTTGACTGTGAATCCACTTCATTCCTGATGGTATGTAGGTAGTGATGAATCTTTCGATGTCCTATTAATTATAATGGCCCCACGTCATAGTTTTATTAAGCGGTTTTGTCCTTCGATTTCTCTCCCTTCGTCCTCATTTCCGTCCTCAATGAGGAGGATGAAGTCAAGTCAAGTGAGCCATTCATTACTTACAAGTACGTACAGTTTCCCTCTCTACAACGTCTTGACTTCACAAGTGCCCTAGATGTATATTGTGGCTTTATTGCCAATTTTAAGAATATGACATTAATCAAGGAAAAGAATTGTGGTCTCTTTAAAAATTGGATGGAATTGATCATTTCATCGAATATGGAGTCTCAGTCGGAACTGAGGCTTCCTAAATTCCTCAAAGGGTTTACATGTCAACGGGCTAAATTAAGGTAAAATGACAGTATCAGATGGCAATAGAACACGATTCTCTATACACTTGTGTATAATTAATGCTGCCAGGACTATCTGTTTTACCCAGCATCTACTACAAAATAAATTTTTTTACATATTTTCTGTAACACAATCATGGGCTGTGTCACATAAATACTAAATACAAACTGTATGTATAATATACATAGAAATAAATTGATGAATTACGAGTAGGATCAAATGGGAAAAAAACATTGTGAACATGCAATGAGGCAAACAACTGCTTGACAAGCATAACAGATTGAAGGATCTTGTAGATTGGTGTTTCTGCCTGAAATGGAATTATGTTTTGCATGGATTTTTATAAAAGCTTGACTTAAGTTACAGGGCTTGATTTGTTTTGCAACAATATTCTGTTATAAGGTACTTCCTATACTTGATAAATTCATTGCAAATAAATAATTATATCTCTATTTTAAACTTTATACAGCTTCTCAACAAAAACAAAGGAAGTACAAAAGATTTCAGTGTTTAAACTAAAAATGGTTTTTATTATTCAGTCTACTATTACTTACAAAGAACGCTTTTGTTTCAATTGTTAGTTAAATGAAGCACACTTCTGTAAAGGGATTTTTCATAACTTCTGTACAAGTGAACGATCTAACCTTCTTTCCTTGCAAACTAGACAAGCAAATGATCAAAATCTGCTTTGTATTTTTGTAATAAAAAAAACTCTGCCAAATAGCAGCAATAACAAACTGTTATGAATTATTTGCAGACGACTCTTAAATAAACAAAAACACAATTGCAAAGGCTTGCACGATCCTTTATCTGTAACTAATTGAAGTCTTTTGATATTCTATGTCAAGTAAAATTTAAAGGATTATAAAATAGAAACGAGATTGAGGGTTTGTATGACTTGGCTGATTTAATGACTTGTTTTTTAAAAGAATTTCTATCCTTCTTTTAAAATGTTTTACTTTTTGTTTTTAACATTTTACAATTTAATGGAAAACTGAAAGGTAAATTTAATTCAAACAAATATATTTCCAAATACCAGCCCTAAAATAGACGTTTGAGCTATTACGTGTAGCTTTTTGAAAAGGGTGTGGTTATTCATTTCATCCAGAAAGATGACTTTGTTTAAATTGTCTAGATGTATATTTTTGTTTAGAATATCTTGGTTGGAACATTTATCTTCTTCGTTATCCGATTCGAAATATTCTTCCACTTCCCATTCCCTTTCATCTGAATCGAAATGCCTATACAGGATTTTCTAAGACCCACTCCAATTCAGTCATGTTTTCTTTTTTATCGTATTGTGGATAGTACATAGTAGTAAGTAATGCATAGTGGCTTTCTACGAGTCTCGGCATTTTCAGTATGTGATGCAGATACATGAGTTTTAGTTTGTTGAGTCTTCTATTGTTTTCTCATTTTGTGTTTATCTTTCACAAAAAGTTGTTCCAATATCTGTAAAATTCCAATGTAAAATAAAGCCCCCGGGCTTCACACACAAGTTAAATGGGACTTAGCTGAATATCCCTTAAATTTCTAGAGAAGTGAAATCGGTTGGCTTAATATTTGAAAATCCACAGAATTAGAGTTGGAAAACGTTTTGTTTTTTGTAAGCACAAATTGTAACAAAAAACATTTTTGCCCTTTCAAATGCTCTGAAAATGGATTTATTTTGGTATAGGTAAGTTTGATGATTAAATTAATAATTTAAGCAACGTAAATTATTAAAATAGCAGAGCAAAAAATGTGAATGACATTTCCTATCCGCCTCTTTGTTCTTTGTTCGAATAATAAACTGTATTCATACAATAACCCTTAGAATTTAAATTAAATGACCTTTATTTTACACCAAATCAGTTGGGTGTGTCTTCAACGACAACTTCAACTTAACCAAGAATTTCATTATAATGGAGGGACAGCCTAGTTACTTGGCAAATCTATTCCCTACTCTATCCGTATTTAAGTTAGCATGTCAAAGATTCCAATGTAATAAGGAAAACTAACGGGAAAAATTGGCACATAAACTAGGTCCTATTGAACATAAAGAATCCCAAGGAATATCCCAAACTCCCATTTAATCCCGACTAAATGTTTTCCCAAGGAAAGGAGTAAGAAAAATGGCAAAAAATTGTGATTTAAGAAATGCTGCTGATGGCAGCTTTGACTTTTGTAGGATGGGATGAGTGGCGTTAAATTTCACATGAAATCTTCAACCTACCGTCTGCAAGTAGCAGTAAGTACCACCTTAAAGAAATGCTGAGTACCTTGCAGATTTCATTCTTCTTAGATTGTACATAAAGCACGTGCAGGAGATACTTCATTATCCTTATTTCAGTATTAAACAATGTGTATTAGAAATTAAAGGACAACCATTCCTGTTTCCTCCAGAAATCTCTACGACAATAATATTGAGGTAACTTCTGTAAGCTTTAGAGTATTGAACTTTTGCAAAGCTTAAGCACTATTGGGATGCATGCTTTAAGCTAGGGTTTATTCTTATCTCTTTGAAATTGAGTTGAGTTTCGGTAAAATTTGATGAAAGAGATGGGTATAAATGTTTCAGAGATTCACGAAGCTCATAAGCCATGAGTCCAGGCCAATGTGACTGACTATATCCTAACCGATTATTGATTGCAGTCCGTTTTGTATCAGTACTAAAACTACCTGGTAAGGCTAATTTATATACTCAATAAACCTAGCCAGTTTACACATTTACTAGTAAAAGTACAAATATGTTCGAATCAGAAAGTGATGCAAAAAATAATTACAATTGAATTGAAATCAAGACAAAATCTCAAAAAGGGACTTTAAAAATAATATGATGAATGCATCTCTCATTTACCTGAGTAAGTATAAAGCTCCTAGTAAAAGTAAAAAGACACCTCTTGGGAAGTACGCATTATTATGATAGTATTATTGGTAGTGGTGGTGAAGGGAGGTGAAAGTAAGGTAAGTAAAATGTAAGTAAAAGCCAAAGTGCTTTGTGTGCAGAAAATAAAGCCGTAGTGGCTGGTTTGGTTGCTCAATCTCGTGTTGGCTTTATGGGTTGTTAGTGTGAGTAAACGAGAGAATGCTGTTCTCATTTTATGAGCCGATTTAATGCTCGTTCAATTCTGTAATGGGAAGTAGTGAACTCAATCTCTTGTAAACTGATCAACCACCACCTACATCCACCACCAATACCAAAACTACCATGGGAAGGACATTCATGCATTTCCACTCGTAATAGGAGTAACATTATTCTGAGAGCAGGATGGACATCTACTACTTATATTACATAGGGCACCTACTAACATTGCTCTTTTACTTCTAAGGACACAATATAGTGAGAAAGGTGTTAATCCACATTCCTCAGACCAATTTCCCCCTCTGGACAATAGACTGACTCACTTTGACTTCACTTGACTAAGCTTCCTTTCCGGATTCATTTCATCTGTTACAACCACCACCAACATTTCTCCAACTGGGAAAAGAAAAAAATCTTTATTTTATTTTTATTATGATATGAATGACCATCGAAGAAAGGCCATTTCTTTTTACTTAAGAACAAGCAAATAAGTCGTTTAGTTTTTTTATTCTTTCCCTTCACGAAGGTTTTGATCACTTTGGTTGATTCCGTTTCCTATTAGATTTATCATCATTACAAGTCGATCAATTTTAATTGAAAAAATTGATCATTCTGAGCTGATGGAGTGTGAAAATAGCTGGTTGGAGTTGATTCATGAAGCATACTTATATTATTTTGAAAGAATTAACATTTGTAGCCGTCTTGAAGTCTATTATGTCCCTGTTTAATTTACAGTAAATATACATTTTCTACAGACAAAATTCATTTTAAAAATGCCGTTATTTTTTGGGATAAAAAAATTCCTAGAAAGTTTTTAAGTGCTTGCGAGGGTCGAAATTGCTATATAAAATTTTTTGACAACTTTGCGACACATCAAGACCATATTTATCAATGTTTTATACAGGTTTCACTGTTATTCTTAAGGTTGGGGTTATAGGCGTGTTGATAGATTCCAAAGGCAGTCCTAAGTGCATACCTAGGTACTGGACTTTTGCATGGAAACTTATCGCACCTCAACTAGGAGAACTTTTAAAGGAAAATGCCATGGACTAAAAAAAATATGAAAAAATTTCAGATTATTGTTTTTAATTGGAAAGTTGTTTACTCTATAAAAAATATGTTCAGCTTGTTTTCCTCTACTTAAAACAAGGAAAATTATAAGAAAAAAGGGTCAAGCTATAAAGAAGAATAAGAAGAAAGAAAGAGGGGTTACATTACAACGGATTTGAAAGTACCCATTGAGTTGAAAAGAGTAGGATTATTATTTTATTACCGTTTTGTTCCAAGGGAGCTATAATCAGACCACACGTAGAGTTGAAAAGTTGGAATAATCCACACTTTTCTCTTCTAAACGGCTAAATGAACACTTCAAGTCTTCTATGCATTTTCTTTCGAAAAATAATAATATTTCTTATAGCTCTTCCTTACGCAGCCTGTCCTTCTGGTATCAGTTTATAGTAGGATGTATCTTTACACAAAAAGAAACTTCTACTGTGTTATGATGGTGGCTAAAAAACTAGAATCACTTGTATTTTGAAAGGTCAATTTATAAATGTTGTTTTTTAGTTTTTTCTAAAGAAAACAGACAGGTGAAGAGTAGCCTTGATTTGATAGAATATTGTGAAATCACAAAGTCTAAGTGTATCCAAAATAGAATCATATCACGCTAACGAGACTCTTAAAATAACTTTATATATTTAGAACCAAATATCACATCGTCATGCAGAGAACAACTTGTTTTGAAGAAAGATATTATTTTCGTTTCTATTGAACATTATCTTTAATACTAACATTGCGACAGAGGTCATCAATTGGTCTAAATGTGCATTCCAATAATAATCTGAATTTACAAGGATCAGTAATCATAAAAAGCAAGGTATTTATATTTTCGATTCTCCTGAAAGAAATGGCAGTCTTAGTACATATACTCCAAGGCATAATCCTTAACCTTTAGATAAAATCCATTAAATTAAAAAAAACTAACCTTCTGTCGCAAGTCAAAAGCCTCTAATTTATTTATGAACCCTCCCAAAATAGACTCATTCATAAGGACCAACTACCAGAAGATAGTACTATTATGCATGTACTACTTGTACGTGTTTCCATTCTATTCTATTCTATGCAATAATACAATATTCTGAGTGTGTACATGACTTTCTCTCATACACAAAGAAAGAGATACACAGAGGAAGATCACTAGTAGGAGAATGGAAGGGAGAAAGCGATAAACCGAGAGAGAGAGAGCAATAGAATTGCCAAAATGGGTGCAATATCACAAACCAAACCAGAAAGGATACTTATCTTGATGTGCATTGCATTTCATACGATACCGTACAAAAATGTGCACATCAATGAGAACATCCACGCACTGTGTACATATATATTATGCTGAGGAGTCAAATTGAAAGTCAACTTCAAACAAGGAGAAAGTTGTTCCACAAAGTTTCTTCATCTCTTACGGTTAACTAATCCCTTTTTCATAACATTTTGATTTCAATTATAATTAAGTTACAAATTTGCAATGGCATTATTGAACTAAATAAATACTTGTGTACTGAAGTTATAGACAATAGTACTGTAGAATGGGAATAAGTCTTAATAATGTAGATATGATGAAGATTTGTAGAGTTTACCTGATAAGTATAATTATTTAGCCATACATGGATCAGAAATTAGGGTGCCTAATAGCTCCTTACATTTGTACCTCTTTTGGTAGAAAGAGTCAAATGCCGGAGAATAAATCCGGAACAAAGTTAAGCTTGACATGTTCATAGCCCTTGAAGGGAGATGGGAAATGACCTGGGTTTGACCCAAGATTTTAAGACTATCGCGTACCTCTCTTGTTACAATCTGTACATAATATTATATGATCAGTTAGTGTGTGACTACTAGTAGTGTATGGAAGGAAAGTAGGATGGGATTATACTCCAAGAGTGTGTAATAGAGAGGGAAGAAGTGCAGACGACGCGTTGAGCCTGCAGAAATCCGTCTGTGAAATTGAAACTCTTGGATTTTGTTCGACTGGGTGATTTTGAATGAGCTCATCCTCCCTATCGTCCTACTCTCCCTTTCTACTTCCTTTCTCCATTTTTATTTTCAATGTACAATACATGTACAAACATACACACTAGTAGTTGAGTTCTTAGGGAACAAGTCAAAGTGAAAGTAGAAGCTTGTAGCAGTACTACTGTGTATAGTCAGAGTCAACCAAGTCAAACTACTACTACTGCTTCCATTTCTATCAACTAAGTGAGAAAACACTTGGTTCTATAAGAAATTCTCTGTGTGAATATGTCTTTATTTGTATGTGTGTATGATGTTTATATACCTTTGTGTCGGTTAAGGAGCGTAGGTAAAGGCATAATGGTTAGTTAGGATGTTTAGTAGATGTTTGGCTGAGAAAGCAGAGTATTATTGTATGTATTTGATATGAAAAGAGAAAAAAGGGAAGTTTGTCGTGAGATCTATATAAACAATGCATGAAAAGCTCAGGAAATGTCACGTTGGCTCGTTACACACGGAGAGAAAAGATCCTTTAAATCTGTATTTCTAAAATGGAGAATTCAAACTGAAATGGCCTAAACAAGCCAAGCCAAGTAAGAAGGCTATCATCGTCTTTGTCCTATGAATATTATAAACCACAAGACAAGCCGAATAATAAAAAGAAGCCAAAGGCAACTAAATAAGGGAAATAATGTTGGAATTGCAGAATGTAGAAAATACCAAGAATTCACAATTCACAAGGATGGGTTTTTGAAGACATTGGACCATAGTTTCTTCTACTAAGTCCCGTATGGCAGTTAGGGTTGTAAAATTCCTAGCAAAAAGGTAACAAGCGATTTATACACTGCTTCAAACTAAAGTAGAATCATAGACAGAATGTGTAAAATAGGGAATGTAATGTGTTGTAGAAACTGTAGAAGTAGTGGTACCGAGGTAGCTTTGGGGCCATAATGTCATATAATAATATTTGGAGAGTATCATCAGAATTGCCACACACAACCAAGAAACGACCACCACTGACAACCAGCATCATCAACAGTATTAAAGTACACATAGAAGTTGCAAGGATGGTGATGATCATCTTGCATGTATGACATCCACATCACATCACACATTTCCATCTCTTCCCATCCTATTTCACGATTATTATTACGCTTATTATCACAAGGGTATTTTTATGCACAACTCATTGCGAGAATTTGCAAAAGCCTTTTGTATATTTCAAGCCACTTGGTTTGGGAGTATTCGGTGGGAGTAGAACACTCAAAACGCTTTGAACAGAGATGTTACTAACTCAAGAGTTAGTTGCCAGTTCCCATGATGATGGTTTGGGCTTGGTGGTGGTGATTTTGTCGCAGTCACTAACCGTTAGTCAGACAGTTACGATATGATTGTTATTATGTTTGTAGTACAGTAGTAAGGGTTTGTAGGTGGTGGTCAGGTATAATATGTAGCAATGGCACATGATATTATCTTCTGTAATATGGAATATCAAATTGGCAAGAAATTGTTCACTTGAAAACCTCCATTGGCTATTTCTTTTTTGGAATAGCTTCTCCAACTTTTAATAACTTTTGACTAGTCTGCTACTTATAAGAAATTTTAAATAGTTTTATCTCTGTAACGTAACTTTTTACTTATTTTATGATAAATTTCAAAACTGAGCCGAAAAAGCTGACCTGCTGTAGATCATGGATGGGTAGGAGAGAAGATATGCATTTGATATAATGTGTATTATAATCTCATAAAGTGTGTCACTGTCACTGATAATGACTGAGCACAGGATAGAATATCTTGGCACACCCCTTATGAAAGTTAGCACATTATTTGATTTTACTTAGTACTAAGAATTCAATTAATTCAGAGTGTAAGGCAAAGTTTAAATTAAGATGTGGACGTAAAGAAAAGTCATTAAGGTTCCGTCACGCGTCTTGACTTACGCTTTTTGACGCCTTTCCTACTTCAACTCTCATCCTTTACTTTCTTCTTTATCCCTGCGGAAATTATTTAACTTGGAAAATACACAATGGATCGTTCTAACACGACCACCACCACTAGCACTATTTAAGGGTTGGCTTTTCCGTGGTTTTTAAAAAAGATTCAAAGTTCTGAAGGATATGTAAAAAACTCTAAAAGGTTTATATTAACTTAAATCTGTAGTGAAAAACCTAAGATGAAAGTCGCCTATTGGTTATGCATTTTATGAAAAGTTTTAGTTATAATTGTTCCACAGGAAAAAGTCTTTAATAGCTTACCCTATTCACTCTTAAATCCGTTGTGATGTCATCATTTACACATACAACCATCATCATCATGCATCCTTCAACTGGACTCTTTTAAAAACAAGTTTATCTAATCTAGTTGTGATCATGAGAATCATCAAGAATTCAAAGACTGTCGACTGTCTCTTTCAGACTCGGAGTCTTCCAGCCTTCACTTACTGTCTTGTTCACAAAAGTCTTAAAAAGTTCCAAAGAAAATAGAAATTGCAATTCGCTAAAAAACCAAAGTAAATGGCAATTCCCTTACTAGAACAAAAGACCAAAGGAGAAGATTTTTTTCCGAATCGAAACTAAATGGGATGTGATGAAACATACTGTGTGAGCTTTGAAATAAGTCCTTGTGCACTTCTTAGAATTTTTTAAAGAACCCAGTCTTTTAAGGGTTTACTTTTTGCAAAAAATAAAAAAAAAACGATTTGGCAAATCTTTGGAATTGTTTCGGAGAATTTCGTTTTATTTTTGTATTTATTTTTTTCTATACAGAACAACAACTCACTTTATCCTTGTGAAAAGTGACATGGATCAAGGAGCAAGGTTCAGAAACGTTGTCAAAAGAAACGTTGTCAGAGCTGTGTTAAAAGTCATTTCTCTCCCCATCACCTATGAGGATCTAACGGAAGAAGCTTGAGAATACTTTATCTAATGGTCAAGATTTACTCTTTGTTAATTAATACGATCATTTTCTTGATGGAGCTGACTAAATATGGAAAGTTTTAAGACAATTTCATAATTTTTCATAAGATTTGTCTGCGTTGGTTTCACACCATTGCATCTCTAAGCGCCTAGTTTGGACGCTTGTATTGTACGTATGAATTTAGAAAATTGAAACTAGAATTGTCTAAAATTACAAAAAAATTATACAATTGCTCTACTTTTGTTAGCAATCCAATGAAAATTAATTATTACTGTGATACTAATTGCAATTAAATCGGATTGAACATCGTATCATGCACATGACTGCGTATGCCATATACAAGAATAAAAGTCTCTCAATATACAAAAGTCTGAAAATCCTCAAAGAGAAAAGTAGAATCGCATAGTTTGTGAACAATTGTAAGAGTATAAGTAAAAAGAAGAGGATGAGATGAATGGACTAGAGTGAATGTTAGTTGATGGTGGTGGTTGGTTGGTTGGTTGGTGATGGTTAGGTTGCAATAAAGGAGTTGTTTCTTTCTCAATTTAAAAAGACACGAAAGACAATTACAAGCTTGTCTGGAGGCCGTTTTATCGTGGTTACTTATGTTATGCTGTGTTACTACACAGTGTTTTTGATACAATAAAAAGAGAAATAAGTCTATCTCGTCAGTAGTAGTGTGGTGGCTACATGGATGTAAACTTATAAGCATAAGGATGCATACTACTACTACTCCAAGTACAAAAGTACATTTCCCTTCTATGTACAAAGATAAAGAATGAGAGTGGTGGTGGTGGAAAGGACATAAGGAAGCAAAATGTAAGAAGATGCGTTTTATACAAAATAAAGATAAGGTCTTTCTCCATTCTTCCTTGTAAATCGTCAGTAAAAGCTCACAACAAAAGACAAAAAACTGAGATTCCATCCCACCACCAAAGAACACGCTACTATTACTCTAATCATCCTTCTCTATTATGTAATAGGGGTTATATAACCAACCACACAGACTTTCAGAGTTACATGAGAATTTGAGAACCGGAGACCAGAGACCAATAACAATAGACCAAAATGTGAAACATGTCATTATTTCTGAATAGGATGCCACACACAACGGTGAAAGTGATCGGGAAATGCAGATGGACAAATGATATAACCTAGCCTTTCAAATGCCCCATATTGGTAGCAAAGAAGGCTTTCTCTTTCTGTAAATAATTCATACAATTCATACGATTTATTTAGTATCATTAATAATTGAGAGGTAAACAAGACAAATTAAGTTTTGAGCTTTAGTATGACAATTCTTTATGTAAAAAGTCTAAAAAAAATCAGTTTGACTTTTGTTCCAGGGAAATGTTAGTTCATTCATGCATGAGTGGTGGATGCCAGCTTTTTTCTGGAATAAGATTTGCAAAGACTTAAAGGAGAAAGCAGGGACAAGTATTAAAATGGAAGTAAGAGACGACGATGCGATTACGACAAAGACATTTAAATTTAGAGCTATTACCTTTTGGCTTGTGGGTTTTGTTACATAACATTGAGCCTGATATAAAAAAAGATGAGGGTTTATTTTAATATTTTCCCTACTGCCTCCTTCCTCCTTTACTAACCATTGTTTCTGATTTCCCATTTTGAAAAATCTCAAGAGGTCGATTAAAAATGAGACAAGTCTTTTTTCTCGTATCAACATCCCCAGCTACTTTCATTTGAATATTATTACATGCATTATTAATATTATTATCTTTTACAACTTTAACGTACTTATAGTATAATAGTAGTGTAGTAGACCAAAACCTTATTCCAACTTTGGGGTAGACTGAACCACCCTAAATGTAAATTTACCTTTGAAAAAACTGAATCATCTAGAGACAGACAGACTCGACAGACGGTTTATTTTATAAAATCAAAGAAGATGGGTTGAAGCTAAGGGGCATATTTCTTTAAGCAATTCCTGGGTACTTTTTACAATTACTGAGTAATATTTCTATCATTCCTCAATAGTTTGTAAATGTTCATGTCATTTTTTATACTAATTTTGCAACTTTACAGTAATTTATAACCCAAGCGGATGCAAATAATATAGGTAGTTCAATTCATATGCAAGGTTTTTGCACCCCTTTCTATAGCTTTTGTTGTCAACCTTAGGAACTTTTCACAATTCCTAGGAGCTATAAAATCCTGTATCTTTATTCATTATTATAAGAATTGTTGTATACTTCTGAAATGCAGTTGCAAATAAAAAAGCTGACAGATAGACAGTCAGTCCCTGTGTAACTACTCATGGTAGCTGCACTACTCTACAGTTTAATGTTTTTATTTTGTCTATTTGAATCAAATGTAGCCTTCAAAGTTTTATAATAACATTGCGTATGTTTTAAGCTTAGTAATTCCATGTGCTCTTGTGATGCTGGTTCTAGTGAATAATAGAAATGCCCACATAGTACAAAGAAAGGGGAAATTCTTACAAAAGAAAGGGAAAAATGTGACTGAAGAAAGTGAACGTCTCAAATAGCTCTGAACTTCTCTTCCTTCAACTCGATATTCTTCAAAGAATGCACTTTTTATCTCCTGAAAACAAAACTACCAAAGATCAGATGGAATGATAAGAGATTCGAATGAACTTGAGAGTATATAGTGAACAATGTATAAATAAAGTAAGTAATACAAGGAAAGAAGCTTTACTTGTTTTACTCAAAATCCTCAGAAGTAAAGAACCCAAGGATAAAAGGTGTAGGCTACCTTTTTTGTACAAATTTAAAAATTAAAATTTCAAAAACTAACATAAACAAGCTTTACTTTTTACATGTGACATGTCATTATCAGGCTATTTCAATACTTTTATAAATTAAACTTACAAAGCTCAAAAAGTTAAAAGCTATTTAAACAATGACAATTTTTTTTTACTTATCTTCAAACTCAAATCAACTTAACAAAAAAAGGTATGAATTCTTTTAATTTCAGAAACTTAAAGGAAAACCCAACAAACTAAAATACAGGGTTAGACTTAAAACTTAACCGTCTGTAACATCGGAAGTGAAGTGGGATGCAAACACAATGTTGATTTTGTTGAGAACTATTTGAATATATCGTTCAAGATCATTTCAGTCAAGCATATATTTATTATTATTTGAATAGACTTCCTGGCTCTCTGTGTATATTATTTCATAAATGTCTACGCATATCCACTGTTCTCTTCTTTGCTTTAGTTTCGCTCTTATGTTGATGATGATCAAATGAATTAAGATAAGGTTTTTTGGTAGAGCATCGGATAAGAAGACTTTGATCATAAATCACTTATAGTGTTATATTTGGAAATAATGGCTTGTTTGCTTTCGAAGGACACCTATTTTACGGTGACATGACCTTCATTTGATAATAGCTTGAAGAAGGTCAAAGACAATCATTATGTGGCATAGTTCCCACGATTCTAAAGTGTACTTCCTGAAACTTTGTTTTTACGAAAATCCGGAAGTCATTTATGAGCGATCCAAGAGGGCAGTCAGGCTTGGCCTAGTGAGTCAGAAGATGAAGAAAGTTGAGCGGAATAAGTTAAGTTATTTCCTTTTGAAGAAGAAAAACTTGCTTGCTTTCTCTTGTTTTATTTTATGAGCTCAAAATTTACTCTGACATCTGCTTCGTCCTCCTCTTCCTTCTTGCATTTCCTTATTTTTCATATAATATTGCTTATTTTCTAGCAAGTCCTCCTATTTACTTAAATCCAACCAAAATATAAAACAACTTTTTGGTAGAAACGCACCAACTAAATTATATACCCCATGCCCGGTGTGTCACTCCCATACCCTGTATTATATGCATATGTACACAAAGTCAAATCTCAATTTCTAAGTGAATCTACAACACTAGTCTGACCTATCCCCATCTCCTTACTTTTCTATTCCTTGACATAAACTCATCTAAAACAGTCAAAATTATCCCAAGACTCAGCTTCCCTTCCTAGAGTTCACTTATTTCTCAGCAGAAGCATAATGCAGTTCAATGCTAGAAAATAAATAAGCAAATTCTTATTAACTACAATCTTGTAGAGAGAAACTCCTTGATTTAAAATTGTCGGTCAAAGTTCAACTACAAATCATCTTACATAATAGAGAAAATAGCAGGCTGTTTGGTAGAAGAAACCAGAAGCAGAAGCTTATCTCATTTTATTTTAAGACGTTTCACAAATCCAATTATTTTACTGCTCCTTGTTACAAAAGTCCTTGGATGTATGTACACGAAAGGGAATCTAGATTGAGCATTTGATAACAAGTTGAAATTTATTAGGTTATTGTCTACTCTGCTTGTTTTATTCTTTAGAAGATTAAAGAGAAAGGCTTTTATATTTTCGTAATGACATCCACTGAAAGGATTGGGATAACATTGCTATTTCATTATTTTAGAACTTTTTAATGCAAAAATGGAACCAGGAAAAAGATTGGGTAGGATGTGTCTAGTTTCATTTGCCTATTCATTTGTATTAGTCGAGTTTTATTGATAAATGCCTACCGTTTTCATTTAGTAATAAAGCGAACACCCAAACTATTATTAGATGACCCTGAATGAATTGAACAAACAAGGAAGAACTCAAAGATCAATTTAATTTGACCTGTTTAAGAAATCTTTTAATCTTGAATTGTGTTTATTTACTGAACCACAAGGAATAAAATTCCTTGTTTTTCCAAAACGAAATTAAACTTTTAGAAAATAAACAAACACAGGGACGCAATAGGAGGTTTTTTATGGATTTGATTGCCTTGTTTTTCGGTTTATATCTAGTAAAAAGTAAAAACCAAGTGGTAGGTAGGTAGTGTTAGTACATTTTGAGCTGTCAAAGATTAGGAAGGATACATATGCTCAAACCAAAGGGAACTGGACGTGTCAATTCATCTTCTCCCAAATACCCGTAACCACCCTCTGAACACAATGGGAACATTCATGAACTACATCATTGTACACAAGATAACTATTTCATCTCCAGCTCAATAAATAAACTTGCTATTAGTGTTGTGTTGGACAGTTAAAAGATTCAGGACTAATTAACAAACCCCAAAGTTTGCTAATTTTTTGGAAATTATGTGTCTTTGGAATGTCTCAAGGGGACCCAAACATCTAAGGGGCAAGCCCTAATTGAACCTAAGGTTTGTGAACATATTTATTTCAAAGGGGCACTTAAGTTCAATCAGTACGTGTAGTTCAACATACCCTTGGAAAAGCCTGTGGGTAAAAATTAGCCTAAAAGACATTATACTTAGTATTTGATTGCCTTATTCTAAATATGTTGAGGTATTTAAGAAACAAATTGTCCGTAGTGTATAAATGCCCCTCTAAGTCCCGAAAAGAAGAAGAGGAAAGCAACCTCAACTCTTTAATGTCAATTTAAGACTTAACTGGAGAGGACATATTTTTCCCTGAACTTTCCTAATAATATACGCAAGTGTATACTCATTCTCATCGAGGATATTACGAAGGAGATTAGCAATGTCTATATAATATTAGGTATTTTCCTTTCCTCTTTCTCCTACTGTTTTACACGATGATCTTGAATGAAGAAGCTCTTTTGACTTTTTACATTTTACACGAGAAAAACAATAGTTGAGTTGGGTAAGTCAGTCGGATGACTGATGTTCCTTCCTCACTACCTCTTCCTTGACTTTTTCACCGGGGAAAGTTATTTTACTCGTATGTCTTGTATACAGTTCATAAACCGTGTGTTTTTAACTGTTGACTTTTACTGGTGCATTTTATTTTGAAAAATATCAAAGGTATCTTTATTTGCTTTTATTAAACAAAAAACTCCTCAAATTAAAAAGACCTGTGCAATTTTGGTTCTATTGGTATTTTAAAATAGATAACAATTTAGCAAACTTTCTAAAACTGAGAATGGTCGTGCTAAAAAATTGAAAGAATCAGAAGGAAGGGTTTTATAGAAGAAAAAGCAATAAGTTGTCAAAGACTGTTTATAAACGCCTCAAAAAATAGGAAAGCCAATGTAAGAATTTTGGTTACGGTTACAACTTACAAGTCTCATGTTTTCTCTTTGAGTTAGTTGTTTAGAGATTGGAGTTTTAGTTTTTTTCGTGTCTCTGCATATTTTCATCCTCATCAGTCCTACTCATCTCTGGTATGAAACTAAGATGTCACTATCCCTCTTCCTTCGTTCCTACCCCTTTATTTTGATGTCTTTCTTTATAAAAGCCAAAACTAACAAAACTAACTATCTAATTTTAATAGGGTGACACAAAAAAACGGAAAGTAAAATAAAAGTGGGAACCAATCTTCCATGTACTCAGCTACTAAAGGGAGTCCTTTAGTGAGCTTAACTCTCCTTAAGATCACTATTGAAAATTCCTGATTTTAATTCATAAGCATGCTATCAATTCTTACCATCTGTGGATTTTCTTTAAAGATATTTTCATACACTGACTAGGTACGTTTGAGAGAGGAGTAAAAAGGTGTATGATGATAAATAAATCTTTATCTTATACGGATAAAATCGAATACTAAAGAAATACCGATATTTTTAATGGTACAAAATCACACTAATTACGACTAAGAGTATGTATTAAAAACTTCGAATCAAAACTAAAAGTCAGAAATGACAAACAAACCAAATTTTTAGAGCCAGCCAGAAGAATTCCCTTTAAGACTAAATACTATGGAAATATGGACTTTCTCCAGAAGCCCCAAGGAATTATCTAACTACGTACGTATGTACCACTGGAAATTCAGACATTTTAAGCCATTTGAGCTAAACGTATAAAAAAGGAAATGACTACCTGATGTGCTACCCCTCATTTCCCACGGAAGTAGAAAAAATAAAAAAAGCAGTCATGTTCGTTGAATCGATTCAGTTTCTGGCCTTAGAGGTGGATGCACTTTCCTTTCCGGTAGTATGGACCATTAAGAATTTCTGGCTTAGCTTATAGTAAAAGTACAGCGATTATTATTATTATTATTAAGGTTCAGGTAGACTTTAGACACTTTAGATGACTCATATACTCCAACTACTAAAAGTTACTAATGCAACATGGCAGAGTAGTTAGACAAGAATCAATTCATCTCGTCCGATTCGTATTGCTTGCAGATGTTTCAATAAAAGTACCTAGTAGTACAAGATGCGTTCTTTTTCTAACTCAACAATTCGACCTATGACTTCTAGTAGATCGGAGGTCGTGCCAATTCTAACCGGGAGCATTTTTAGTAACGCACTTGAGCTTCTTTACATTCTATTTTTTGATCATAGGTGATAGATAACGGGTTTCAATGTGTTTTTGTTGCTTTTCTTGTTATAATAATTGAATTTTTTCAATTCTGCAGTTTAATGCCAAGGACTCAATCCAGAATATATCTTTTAAAGTTTGATCTCAAATGGTGAATCAGGTATTGTTAGAACATGAGGATGAAACCGATAAGAACTCTCAGGAATTAGGAAAGATCAGTGGAGAAGTCGTGTGTTCTTGAATGCGAGACAACGGTAACTAGCTGTAACGTAAGTAGAAAAAGCGAACTGGCTAATGGTGGTGGTGGTGGTTCCTTGTGCTACCAAGTATGATCTTCTGTACAGCGATCGCAATGTCATTAATGCAGATGTGTCTTCTTGTGTGCAATGCAGTGCAGGGAAACTCTCTTCTTTCCTTTGTTTCCTCTCTACTTTCATCTTATAAAGGTAAAAGTATAAAAGTACTTTCCTAGCTCTAAAACCAACCATTATCTTCATCATCATCTCTATAGGCGAACACTCAATGTTCTCGCTGTTGTGGTGGTAGATCGGATGGGAATATATTGAGAATTTGCATCTTCTTCGGTACTGTACTTGGAGACTGTGTGTCCTCTGCTCTCTGCACCCTATTCCCTTATCACCCTTTTAAACTTTTCATGCTCTATTTCCCATTTTATTTACCTTTACCCTTGTATTACATGAGCCTTTACGGACTTCCTGTATGAATTCTTGTACACTTTTGCTACTACCTACACTGGGACTTCCTAAATATGCAATATTTGCACTGTGGAAGATGTGGAAAAGTTTTGAAGCTTTGCATGAGCAGATATAGAACTCAGTATTGTTCAATATGAAGCAAAGGGGTGATTTTCCTTTTGACCAGGAAGTCACAACCAATTTTGAATAAACAAAGTACATTTTTGAATTGGACGTTTTGAGTTTAAAAGAAATATGTGCAACTTTCATTGACCTTATTGTATGGTAAAAAGTGGATGAGATGATAAAGAGAAAACGTAATGTGAAGTTGTCACTGAGAGTGAAAGCTATGTAGTAGTAACGAGGGTGGAATTTTTCGATTACACGAAGAGTTGCTTTGGTCAAAGTCTATACTTGTCACATAAATTGAGATGAGAGGATTGGAAGGGGGAGAGAGTGAGTGCCTCGTCATTCACTTGGTGGATAAGTAAGTATTTAGGTAACCGTTGAAGAGTTCAATTTCCAGCTTTAGCAATTATGTGAGAAATCCTCATCTCGTCCTATTTTAGTCAAAGTCAGCATCATCATCAGCACATCTTCATCGTCATCGTATCAGACAGCATTTAAACTGTAGGCAACTCAGAGAATTCACAGAATTCTCTCATTCTTCAGATCTGCCTTAAATTTTACTAAGTCGTTTCTTCAGTGCTGGATGGATGGATATAGGTACTCTCCGGAGACTTGAGGGAGACACCCAACCCACCCAGATTGGGTCGAGTACAAGCTAAAGCTTTAACTTAAGGAAGAAAGGCTGCAGATAAGTGAACCAATTTCTAAAATAAAGTTAACACATCCTTGCAAAATCCACCATCAAATTTTCTATATCTATTCTCTCCACTGCTCTGTTACAATATTAACTAAAGATAAGTCTACAGTAGTCTAAGCCAAACGGACGAGTGCACTGGTGGCCGTCCTTGTATCACTACAATATAAGAAACACTAAACAAGAAACTACGATAAGATGACGATACTACTGTACTGCAATCTCTTCCTATAAGACTTACTACTACGTATACTTTAATTTGAAGTGGAAATTTTGGAAGAGTTATCCCAAAAGTTTGTGCGCTTTCAGGCATTCCCATTTAAGACAAGAGCTTTGAGTTTTATAATTTTATTTAAAGGCCAAGGCTCGGGTAGTTGTTTTCATGGGTTGCAACTTTTTTGGAGATACTTATAGATATAACTAAAAAGGGAATATATAACTAAGGAGTCCTTTGCTACCATTTTCCCATTTTGTTATCAAAATCAGGGATCGTGCGTTATCAAATAGGGCCTGGTTCATACTACTCAAAAATACTACGTTATAACTCAAAGACTCGTTAGTGATTTCTTCTACCATGTCTCAATAACACCAACGGGTCTAAAACGTAATAAAAAAACTGTAAGAAAATTGATTTGATATAAATTTGTATGCAGATTTTTTAAAGAAATTGATAGTTTCAGGTATAAAAATGAAAACTATTTGAACTGCCTTGATGGTCGTCTTGAGAGTTAGAATGTAAGAGTGGTACAATGGACAAAGGGTGATTGTAGAGGAAAGAAAAGAGTAAGAAGTAGACTGACTTAAGTGAGAATGTTCCATAGAAACAATTCCGGTCTGACATTTACATCCTCATAAGTTCACTACTGCAGATTTGGCCCATTCCACTCACACCAGTCGGGTATTTAACCCGGGTGAAAGATGCATCCATTTACCTATCTCTTTCTTTCTCTCTCACACAAATATATTAGTAGATAGGAAGAGTACATGTAGTAATACCCGAACCGGGTATTATTATTATTCCACCGGGTAGAAAAAGGAAGGAAACCTGAGTTGTCTTCTTTCTTTTCTTGTCTTTGGAAATGAGGCGAGAAAAGTGCTCTCTCTCTCCCATCTTATTGTAAGTCAGGCCTCATTTTTTTACACACCCGCATCCAATTTCACATTTATTTCAAGCAGCAATACTTAAATTTAGACTACCGAATACTCACTACTAGCAAACTCACCTTAGATTGTACCTGTTAGAGGTCATTTCTGCTTTTAATTAATCCTCAGGCATCTCTGAAAACTAAGAATATGCAACTTAAAACATGTGCAAATTTTTATGGTTTCAAATGAAACGTTTATATCTCGTGTAGTTACTTTACTTCTTCCTTCTAGCGAAAAATTTAGATTTTATCAAGATGGAAACCTCGTGTTGGAAATTAGGATAATCTGATCTCTTTGCATTCTAACAATCCTAAAGGGTATTATTAAAGCTAATTACCTAGTATTCTTTGTAAGTTCAAACATTTTTTTATAATTCACACTTGACTAGTTGCAGTTGCAGAGTCGAATCTGATTTATAATCTTCTTAACTGATTCCACCTAATTGCCACCTCTATTCAAAACGATTTTCGAAATTAGAGAGTATTTTGTATAATTTTAATTGCTAAGAGCTGTTAAACTTTTAAATCGAAAAAAATATCAAACCAAATTTTTAAACGTCCTTAAACCATAATTTATACCCAAATTTCAACAAGCTAAGAAAGCCTACAACACATAATTTAGGGATAGTAACTAATGTGATCCAGAGGGAAGATAGCGGGTTGAGAGGTTGAAAAATGACTATAATGTCATAAAGGAGTCTCCTTTCAACTCCAATGTCTAATAACTTGACGTCAATTTCCCCATCCAACCCGACCTTTGTACCTAATTTTGTCTTCTATTACCTCCACCACCCCGACATTGTTACTTTATACTTCTACACTAGGACAAGGCTTCATTTCGTATCCATCTAAAACCAAATAGAAGATATGTATAGAAAATTTCTGCAGTTTGTAAAATTTTCAACTTCCAACGTATTGCATACATTATTTGGAGAAAGCAGTGTGTCTGTAATACTAGTAGTGTGTAGTCAGTGTGGTACTCTGAGGCTAAAGCTATAATAGCAATAATTTTATGATATATTGTTTGCCATGAATAATGTGCCTTGGCCTGTCTCCCATTCCCATCACAAGAAAGGGTTAACTGCTTTACTTTTCTTCTGGGTGAAATGAAATGTGCCACCTCCACCCACCATCACCACCATCATTATCCAACTAAAAGTGGACTCTCATCGTCATATTATTATTATATGATACCATGACCCTTATACTTTGTGGTATACACAAAAGTCAACTCACATACCTAAGGTCCTCATTCAATGATCTAGGTTAGTCTCCTTCTTCTAAGTGAGTCAAGTAAATTTATTGAATTTTGTCTCAGAAAACCGCATACTTTCAGCACACACTGTCTACCCTTACCTATCGACCGAGGGCAAAAGCTCTGATGTAAGTACTACTACTAGTATCATATATAATAAGTTTAACAAGTAATAGGTTGGATGGACTAGGTACGTTAAAGCAATAAAAAGTCTAGAAGACTTTCCGGAGGTGCAGACTGTTGTCTTAGGTGCACTTCTAGCAAAAACTTCATCGCATCGAATCATAAAGGATATGCTAGGAAGCTAAATAAAAAAATTGAAACACTTTGTAAACTTGCAACAGATTTTTGATAACATGTTTTCAGCTGTCTCTATGTGGACATTTAAGATATTGCAAAACTTTACCACTTTAAAATCTAAACCTAACCTATTAATCCTGTCACTGATCTCCGATGGTAAAAAGTTAGGTTAGAAGTCTCCCATATTATGTTTCATGTAAATAAATTTCTGAAAATTCAGGAATTAAAATTTAGAATTGAAAAGCGTCTTGAAGAATACTTGGGCATCCGAATTTTGCATCCTATTTTGCACTTTACCACTGTCTTATAACTGTTGACCCAAAATCATTTCCTACTCTTTCTCCCTTACCCATCAACTGATTCATACAACGCAGGAAAATAAGCCTTTAAGCGTTTGTTTTCTTTGGATGACGAGGTAAGAAGACTGGGGTGACAATGACACACGAGCTTTCAACATCGATCAAAAAAACTTCTAACAGGAAGTGAAATACTTTGTTGTCGTTGTTGTAATTTGTTAGGAGAGAGTACAAGGACTTAACTTAATTCTGAGGCCTAAAACTTTACCAGTACAAGTGGATATTGTTTTATTTTGGGGTTTAAAGGCGTGCGACTTATGCCTACCAAGATGGGTCACCCTCCACAATACCCGTAGTATATCATTATAAGAAGTACTCTCAGGTAAAGAAAGGAAACCAGGTGGTATACAAATAACTAAGGTGGTACAATGTACACAAAATTGAATCAAGTACACCAGTTCATAAATGAAATGCAGTATCTTCAGATTTTGTTGCTTCAATCAAAATGGAGCTTTGAGATGAAACCCAATCGGACATTATATATGGACTGAGCTTTAAAAGATCCTCTAGGGAAAGTTGTTCGGTGACAGGAAAAACTTTATTATTTGCCTTGACTGAATTTAGGCTTGAGGATACAATTACAATTACTATGAAACCACATCGGGACAATAAGAGTTGTGTAGTGTGTGTATGTGTGTGAGTTTTAGTACACCGCGGACGAAATAAATGGAGAAAAGGCCCACAAGCTGAAATTCCAAGTGGAACTAACAAGTAGGCTGAGTGAAAGTGAGCTTCTTTTTGTAATAAAAATCCTACCAGAACATCCAAGATCCCTTAATTCAGTTCTTCCTTATTCGCGTTGAGTTTATCCGTATAAAATAAAATAGTTGGGTAAAACTATTTTATTAGATAAGACATAGATATAAAAATATAACAAAGAGTTGTATCAAAATCACCTTTTCCATATTCGTTCTTAATCATTAATCACTAGGATCTACTTTACTCCCCATTTCATGCAAGTTTACTGAGATTTTAGAAAAGTATTTAATTTTCTATTTCACCTCAACAATGACAGGGAAGGTCTAGGGCCAAATGATTAAATGATGCATTTCATTATTTGCCCATTTTTATTACCGTTATCTGAGTTTTAATGCTTGAGGACAAGAAGAGTATAAAGAGAAAGTTGAAAAGCAAGCCTTGTTAGTATTAGGGAAAGAAGGGAAATGATATAGTTCCCTGTAAAAAATAATCTGACAGTAGCACACACCCGTTAAATTAACGCTTGGCATAAAAAGACAATCTGCTCTAGTCTAAACTCTTGTAACGGTGGTGTAGTAAAAGTTAGAAGGAAGGGAGATTATAAAAAAAGAAGTATTACATGTTAAACGCAATTTAGTTTAAACTTGTAAAAAGTGGTGGATATTCTGGGAACGTTGGGGATGTGGAGTAAATTCAACTGGGTAGGGTAATAATAATAATGTAGCTGAAGGTATGTATGTACCCTGGTTGAGGGAATGGTTGAACGCTTCCATGAGCAGCCCTTGTGTCAGTTGCAAATTGCTCTAGTCAGTGGCAATGTACTAGTGTAGTGGTGCAAGAATGAGTACAATGACTAAGGTCATTTAGGTCACATCAAAGTCTGGTTTGGTTAGGTGGAAAAAGTACTTTAACAAAAAAGGAGTTCTGGCTTCAGTTCAGCTTTTCCCCTGAAAATTTGTTAGAGTTATAAAGGTTTATTAACTACGACATTTATTATTATTTTCGAGTAGGACATTTCAGCAATACAAAATGAATATTCTGCTGGGTGGATGGGTAACCACTTTTTATGTTGTTGTTTTGCACACTTCATGAGCTTCGTTACAGATAGTTAGGGAATGTATATTGGAACATGGATGGCACATATTGAAAAGGGGATACCTTAGTTATTTTATGTTATTTTGAGGTAAGCCACATTTAGCCGTATCAAAAGGATTTCATATTACATACTCTGTCGGTGTATCCTAAGAGCTAAAAATTATAAGGGAAAGGAGAGAGTTTTGAACCGTTCATAATTTTGCATGGGTGGATTCTCTAACCTTGATGGCCCTTTTGGTCCTAATGAGACGGAATTTTTTGTCACCTTTAACTATTATAGTATGTACTTTTATAGCCGTATGAGGTAATCTCAGCTGAAACAGCTTTAGAAAGCTATCTATACTGTAAGTACGTCTTTTCTTTATGTTTAGTCAAATCACCTTAACTTGAGGCAAAAAGTTGTTTAGATTTTTGAAGCATATATGGAAGAAAGCACAATGCTATATTTTTTAAGAGTTGAATGAGTTGTATCTGGTACAGTGTACAAGAATCCCTTTACATATAAGAGGAAGAGTTGAATAAGTGCAAGTGGAATAAAAAGGTACTTACAAGGCCATAGCCATTATTGTATATTTGTGCGTCGGCTTGGCTTTGTCACATTTAAGGTAAATGGAGAAAGTGAGGAAAATATAGATAGGAGGTAGTTTTAATGATACTTGGTTTTTTTGCATTGTTGTAAGGCTTTAATTTATTACCTAGGATTTTTACCTTTTGATTCTATTTTCTTATTGTAGTGTGGGTGGACTGATTGGTGATATTGATAATCATAAAGTGAGTGTAGAAAGAGTTTCAACTGTAAAGCCCTTCTTCGATTATTTCAGTACAATCGGATTGTTAGATAAACTTTCAATACTGGAAAAATTATCCAGGCCAAATGGTTTTCTGATACATGGATACATCTTTTCTGATGTATCTATTTTCCTGTCAAGAAAATGTAAGATAATAACCATTAATTGCCGATGAAAGGTATCAAACACAAAGGTATGTAAACTATTATTAAAGTTTCGTTATTAATTTTTTTCATAGGACTCCATAATGTCCTACTTCTATTTGTAGAAATGTATACACGTGGCAAACTGGCAAATCAATTTCTAAAATTACTGTTTGCGGACTGACTTCCTGTTTTCTGTAAGGTAGGCATTGATTATTGGCGATAACTCTAAAAGAAGATCCCACATTATCAATCCTTACTTCAGGGGAATTTCTAATCAAATATGATTTTACACGTCGTTAGTTTTATACTTAAACGCGTAAGAGCCTCATCTATATACAACTTTATGTTTCCTTAAATTATTAAAAGCAAATGAGATTTTTTTCGCCTTTATAAAGCTCCATAATTTATTCAAGTACCTTTGTAGTCCATTTGAGAATTTTTCTAATGAGACACACTTGATGTTTTACGTAACATTTTTTTCATACCAAGCTATAAGTAATGTAGCTTAGAAAATCTTCCATATTAGTAGAGAAAAACTGAATGTATAACATCAAATCATATAAAACATTCTTCCTCCTTTAGCTCTGATTTCTTAAATAAAAACAACACGACAAGAGAAAGACAGAAGGTAAATTATCACTGAAAAATGGATTTGTCCCATTCACACATTCATGTAAGCCTGGAAATCGTTTGTTCTTATGAGGGTTAGCAAGGGGAAAATGTAATTATCAGTATTTTATCACGTAATAAAAACAACAAAACAATATTCCTTGTGAAACATTATCTCTTTGTAATAAGAGAATAATATCCAGGATAAAAGAAAAGAGAAAAGTCTGTTACATTTCCTTTGTCACCTTTTACACAGCATTCATAATTTATCAAACAAGTATTAACATAGTTTACATTGGAAAGAAAAGCTACAAAAATGATTTCCATCTTAACGAAATGAAACATGGTGGATATGAACGGTTACTTGAGTGAAAATGATAAATAGCTATTATTAAAAGATTACATCACAAAGACTCAGCTTGTTAGCTTAAAAATGTTCAAGAAAAGAGGACATGGTGTGGTAGTGGTGATGAAAGTGACAAGCATAAAATAGTATTATGGAGAAAAAAAAACTTGGTGTTAATTCTTTCAAGGCACGTAGGGAAATCTGGAGATTTTAAAAAGAAAAGAAAAACATACAAGCTGACACCAAACCTGTATTGTTCTGATTACTTGTTGTCCATGTAAAATTACTTGATTTTTGCCTTTGACAAGTAATTTAGAGCGGTTTCATAAAGTGCACAAGTAAAGGCAGGTAAAATTATCTTAAAGATAATTAGATAGTTATTTTACTATCCTAATTTTTCCATAGTATGGAAGATTTTCATGTCATTTTTGACATGAAAAATGCACACAATAGGATGTAGCATGTATCCTTGTGCCTTTTTTTTACAATGTAACTGAATTTTACATTTACTGTTCCTCATCCTTGGGGAAAAGCTTGGAGTTCTTTGTGAACGATGTACTAATAATAATAAGTAGAGAAAAAATAATTTGTAGGAATTTATATACTCTCTTATGTGTACAGTGAATACAGTTAGACAAAAATGTCTAGCTTGTACAAGAATTAATTATTCTCAAATTAATGGATTTGGGCTATAGAGAATTTAGTGGCGAGGGTGGTCTTTCGTGGGATGGAGATGAGAAACAAGTAATTACTTGTAATTGATTAAGACAAATGTCCTTTGAAAAAAGTTGAAATGAAACAACTTGAAAATGCAGAATTTATATCTGAAGTATGTAAAAAGAACAAGCTTCAGTTAATGATGAAACAATAGTTATCACTGCATTTCTATTTTACTTCCGTTTCACGAAATTTTTAAACATTTTCACCTCAGCTGAATTAAATGTTTAGTCCAGTCATATATTCATTTCAGTTAAGCAGCTTTGAATAAATTAGAAAATCGTAAGGTTTTCCTACAATTTTGAGAAAGATTTTATTTCCCTATGATTGAATGTACTCATTTAATATGAAATGCACAGAGAGTAATTACGAAGAAGGCGTCTGGAAAGCTCATCTTTGGAGAAATTCTTGGCTCTTTGGAGAACTGACGGAAATATCCGACTTGAATTAAACCTAAATAGAGAATTTCTAACAATGGATACAAAAGTGTTTACTTTAACAAACTGGCTACAGTATATTTTAAGGTTTATCCCTTCCTCCGTTGAATTATAAGTTGATCTTTATTTGTAAAGTAGAAGAGCTGGAAATTGTTGGTGGTGGTAGGTGTTGATGATGGCAGTCGTGTCAATGTAATGTTTGTTATTTAATGGGGACTGGAGATGATGATCATTAACGGCATAGTGGGGAAGGACAGTTTGAATAAAATAGGATAAACAATGGAACTGTCCACCCTGACAAGAACACTGGGCTAGGATGCTTTCCTCGTCTTTGCTTCCTTGTTTAGTTTTCAAGGCATTTCCCTTGGTACTTGGATGACGCTCAAGAGTCGATGCTCCTCTTGGGACAAAGTCATTATCAGTCACTAATTAATTCAACACAGTCAACCAACTCCTCCCACTCTCTTTGATCTCACCAACTAGTTAAATTCATCCTAATTTCTAGTTAGAACCTCTAAGTACTAACAATCTATTCATAAATCTTGTGGCTGAATACTTTATCATTCATTCTCATTTAAAATATCGTAATTGTGAAACATCCTGTTGTTCCTGTTCCTTACTAATCCCGTTGAAACAGTTAAGTTTAATATTAAAGTTGATGCTTTCCCTGTTCTTATAAACAACTCAAATTTTTCCATCAATCTACCTCTTGTATTCAACTACCCTGAAACTATAATGATTTCATGATTTATGAATTGCTCAGAAAATAAGTTAGTACTGCAGGCTCAAAACTAAGGCATATAACTTCTCGTTAAGGAAAATGATCTCAAGGAGAGAAAAGACTAGACAAGAAAAGGAATGCTTGTCCCTGTTCTATTAATTGTGAAAATAATGTCAATTTATTCGCAAGTCGGCAAAGTCAAATTCTGCAGCTAAGCTGAAGGACGATGATGATGATGCTGCAAAATTAATTATGTTGCTGATTTCCAACGTTGCAAATATTTGAAGGAAAAGAAAGGATAAGGACACATGACTTAAAGTCGAAGGTTGAAAATTCCATTATTTTTCTGCATTATTTCTCAATACAAAAGACTTGGTTCAACTGCCTACTATAAAAACTCATCTGTGAGTTCTCAAGAAAGATAGGATTGAGTCTTGGAAGAAGATCTTTATGAGATTAGAAGAATACAATTTTTTGATTGAGTGAATCAACATCCGTGAAATTGCAAGATATTCTATGTATGGATGTACTGCAGGAAGTAGGATGCAACTGCAGTCGCAATCACTTTTTTTCTGTTTTTTTCTCATATAGGCCTTGGTTTTTTAGGACATAAAATTCTATCACTGTTATCTTCTCTACATGGTAACTTGCATTTATTTCGTAATCGTAAAAAATGAGTTTAAAAGAAAATGAAATACAATGAATTTTGGCATTTTTTCTTATGAAAGGAACAGAGCCGAGAGAGTTATTTTTAAAGAAAAGTCCTTTTCATCAAAATTTGATGTAAAATATGTCAAGGTTTCAGGTTGTTTCTAAATTCAGCAGAAGTTATAGCCAACTGTTTACTCATGATGATGAATAACATGTTAAATAAGAAGGGGATGGACTTAGAAGAACATATCAAAGAAGGAGTAAACATAAGGGACAAGTAATAATAATATTTCATCTTCGTCATGTCATCAGAAACATCATCATTTGTGGAGACTGAATGGATCTTTTGAGTAAATAAAAGTCAATTAGTGACTCACTCTGCTTTATTTGTTTGGAAACTCATATTATTATTATGTATTTTATCTCAGTCTTTTCAACCGTGTATTAAACCTATATTCTTTATATATATAAATATGAACAATCTCTAGTATTATAATGCATTTCTAACAGACTCTTTCATCCTTTAAACAAAAACAATATTTATATTTCTGAACACAAAATATTTAAATTTTAACGAACCCACTTAGAACTTTTCATCAAAACTGAGTTACAAACTCCAAACTTTTCCAACTAAAGGGTTCCGATGGAAACAAAAAAACTTCTATTTACAATTGTTTAGACATTTCTTGCTTCTGATTGGGATTTATTACCATTTTTATTTCATCTTTTTCATTACATAGCCAAATGGGTTTCAAAAGTTTTTCCCTTTAAATAAAATAAAATTTCCAGTTGTAATTAACGTCTTTTATAAAAATTTTTGTCATATGTGTTAGATGAATCCTTGGTTAAAAAGATGAAAATAAAGCTGTACAATTACACACCATTGGAAACTTTTGATCTTTTCTACTTCCTCTTACTAACACGCTACGACTAGGCTCTACGCTACTCGATAGGATAAAGCTATAAGTTTTCAGAGTAATTATTGTAAGCCCTTGAATATCATGATAATTATTAGAGAAAGAGAGGAAGAGAGTGGTTTGTTACCAAAGTGAGAGTTTGAAAGCTCGGAACTAGATTTTATTACATAGTAAGCGGAATTTAAATCATCAAAACCAAAATATAGGTTTATGAGTTTCATGTTGATGAGGAAGATGAATTAGACGTGGTTTTAGTTTTGATGATGGTGACATGATATTATGTGGCTTGGTATAATAATGAGATGTATATGATTTGGTAGGTTCAGTAGTCGCATGTGGCAGTTAGTGGTAAGTAAATGGAGATCTATGATAATATAGTCATAGAAGTAGGCATGGATGTTCAGATAGACACACATTAATGACATCACTTTGACTTTGATCTAAAAGTGGAAATAACTTTGCAAACAACTTTCACTTCCGCGATACTTCATCTTCGACAAATTGAAAAGCTCATTTTCAACCTATTCCTCTCTATCTCTCTCTCTCTCCTTTTAACTCATTCATTTTAGTAGGGATTTCTCACAATGATATGAAGGCTAGAGTTCGAGTTTATGTCTTCTAGTACGATCGCATTGTCCAAACTACTTCAAAGACCCCTTTTAATACTTTTAGTCATAGTTTACGAAACTTTATTAACTAAACTAACTGTGGAATTGACAGCAGGGGTAGGAGTTTGCTGTTTATTTTCAAGTTTAAGAATTTAAGTAAGATTGAGTTAAATTTAACTGTTAAAGTTTGGCTTTAAGATACGATTAAGGTAGATGTGTTATAAAATATGAAATCAGTAGATTTGAAATTTTAATCCTACTTTAATAGAAATGTACAAATATACAGTGCGTTTTATTGCTTTTGTAAAGAAACTTGCCACAAGGGATTCAGCAAGGATATTCATTCTTCATTTAGATAAATGTCAATTAGCAGGTTTGATCAATTTTACTCCTTTGTAAAGGTGACTTACTGATACGAGTGTTTACATTTAGTTTCAACTTTAATTCATATGAATTTTCCCAACAGTTAACCTCTTCTTAAAAACAGTATTTAAGGTTACTATATTATTTAGAATTTAGTTGTTTAGCTTAATAACGACCTCATGACATCGAAAAGGCAAACCCAGGAATATAAACACTTTTAGTACTCAATTATTATTTAGGTTCTAAATTCTACCAGTTCCTAATCCATCTTTTTGCTTTCCCTTGAAATAATAATACTGTCAGCTTTAAAGTTAAATATAGTCTTTATGGAATGAAATTGAGTTGTGCAATTACGGATGAGTTTAAACCATACATCAGAAAAACATTTGGAATGAATTCATTGAAATGACGTGCGTAAGAAATCATTTAATTAAACCTTTACAGGCAGTCCCCCATTCACTGAATACCTGTGTGTACCAACAACTCTCTCAGGCCTCAGGTAGTGTTTAATATGAACTTGCAAAACATAATTTGCTGAGCATAACAAAACCTTTAGAGTAATTAAGTACAAATCAGACGCACTGTGCACCACATGAATTTGTTGACCACGCTAGGAGGATAATTTACATTGAATTTTCTTCATACCATAATAAGCTTGAAACTTATTAAATAACCTCTGTCCTATACATACCTACCGTCACGAATAAACTACAAATTTATAAAGTCACACCAGCAGCAGCCCCAAAAGGATCCAGTGTACTTCCTAATCCTTACATAAACGACTAAAGAGAAGAGGGGGAGGGGAGCTGTCTATGTAATGTGATGACTCTTACAATCAGTAATTAAATACAAAGTTACTACTAGCGTGAAATGTCATAATAATCAATATGAATGAAGTAAGTAGGAGTCAGTCAGTCAAAGTGACTTTAGTGTGGATTTGTGAACTGTCATCAGTCAGCAAGCGATCATGCGTTTAATTATACCCTTTGCAATATTGCAATATTATAATGTCACAAGATATTTCATTCAACACAAATAAACAGAACGTCATCACAATTCGCTCTCACATTGCTCCCCAAATTGAAACTTAATATACAGTCAAGTCAACGGTATAATGATGATGATTTTAAGGAAAGTTCAATGAGTAAATTTTGTTGTGAAATGTAAATTTCTATCAACCCTCATCAAAGCACTCTTGGTGTCCTCAAAATTATAGAGGGAGATGCAGTGTGTGCCGTGCCTCACCCTGTGACCATTTTACGTTAATTTTTAGTCCACTGTCTATGAAAATTTTGAAATCACAGGTTGTCCAATTTATGGGGTCTCTTTGGACCTTGAGTATGTAATCGGATTTTATTGCGTGGTATTTCGAGTCGTTATGCTGACAGAATGATTAACTTTTAACAACCATATCCTATATTATAATCCTGGATAAATAAGTAAGTTCACTCACTTGATTAGTCTTCGATATGGTGAAGTAGCCAACATTAGAAGTACATTGCGTCCTGAACTGTAATTCTTGCCAAATTATTAATGCATTCGAATAAACATCAGGCTATGCTTAGGGTATTAATCTTAATGGCTATCTTAGTCCTAGATAGTAGCAAAGATTTTATTAAAATGTTGATTTTTGATTTTTTTTTAAATTCAAGCTCGGGCCCTCAACTAGCGCAGTGCTAACATTCTTCTGCACTCTATACATTCTTTTAAGACTTTGTTTGGAAAAATTTTGCAAAGTCAAGAGACAGTTTGTGCGTCTACACACACCCTGCCTGCTAGAAGTAAGAAACGGCTTAAGTGCCTTTTCATAATGAAAGAAACCAACATGACGAAGTATCTGCATAATTTCACTTTCAAGAGGAAAGTTCGCAGTAGGTCGAACTTAGCATTTTCATGAAAAACGAGAGTAGAAAGTGAAATAACTGACCCCATGTGAACTCATCTAATGAGCTATGGAGAGTTCTATACTGCAACTAACGTTGCATACCATTCATAAGCAATGTCACACTTATCATCCCTCTTCTGAGATATATTTGAGTAGGTGGTTCTTCTACAGGGTGAGGGGTATCCCTGAACCTACCCTGATTTAACTTTACACATACTTTATAAACACAAAGTTCACTTACTCATTACTACAAGACATCATGCATAGGGCACGGAAGGATTTACTTACCAGTAGTGTGGAAATTAAGAGTGCACCACAACACCGAAAAAGTCATAAAGCACTCTAGTGGGGTAGTTTATCATATCACGGCATCATGCTGCGTTGCGGCATTGTTGTAAGCAACCTTGTTATGAGTCTTTGTCATCCATTACCAACTTTAATAGTATCTACTACTGCCTTTCCTCCTATTAGCATAAGTTACTACTATAATAATATTATAAGGAGTAATATTAATGCAGTGATCCCATCGGATCTTCTATAAGAACCCAAAGTACATTCATTTTCCATGAGTAATAAAGTGGTAAGTAGTGAAGCGAGCCGTTTTTGCAGTCGCGTCGTCCCAGCTAGTGTTGACTCTTGTGGTTAGACGCTTTTTCATAAGTGGATCTACTTTCACTTTTAAATGATGCAGCATCTTGCATTTCTTTTAATCATGCAGCAAAATTGCTCTAATTTTTACTTCATGTAATGTACAACGTTTGTTTGCTTATGATTTTTAGCGAGGTATATATGTTTTTATCTTCTGTCATTTGTAAACACAGCATGTTTAAGTAAATACGATTAAAGATGATCTGAGTTGAGATTTTTTGAAGATTATTTGAAGAAAGTTTTATTGCTCGTATATTTTCTCCAGCAATATTTTTCTTGTAGGTCATCCGGTTAAATCTAAAAATTCCAAATCAGACGGGTTGAAACTACCAAATTCATTGGGATTTTGAAAAGCCAGTTTTAAATTTGGTTGAAGCGTTGAAAACGTAAAACTCGGAGAGTGGTTATTTAATTATCTTTAGGAAAGACAAGTATGACCTTCAGATCCCGGATTACAAGAAATAAAGTATAATGGGACGGATATAATTGGGTCATTGGGTTACTGAAAATACAAAATTAATTAATTTTTCCAAGAAATAATTATTGGAATTAGTTGACATTTAAAAATTAATGTTTCCTATCTTAAGCTAATCAACTTTCTAATTTTACACAAATCATATCTGATACTTGTATGCAAACTTTTTTGTTCAGAATAAGAATAACTGTACTATTGCAATCTTAACCTGGGAATGTAGGCATACCCTCAACCTTATACCCTAGTGGCAGACCCTCATGAGGTCGCGTTCTAGTTCCCAAGTCCCTTATGACACTTAGTCTGCGTGGAAGAATAAGATGCCCATGCTTATGCCAGAATGCTGATGATTGAGTACAGAATAAAAGTGAACCATGAGACTACCGTATATTGTTGTAGATCAGTCCAGGAGCTCATCATGCTTTCACTTTTTATTCTAGGCCTTCTCCATAATCTCTCATTACATTCTCTTCCCTATCTATTCCTCTGAACAACTAACATTCATTCCGTAATACACATAGGTCCAATATTAAAACTCCTAAAAACGTATACATTTATGTGGAGACTGTTATAGATGAGTTGAGTAAGTTACCCGGGTATTTGAGATAATAGTGGAGCATAAATGCTGAGATGTGCTACTTAGTATGCATATGCATGTGTAGATGATCTCGAAGGACTAATGCCAACAGGAGGTTATTACACATCCCAAGTTAATAACTAAGAAAGTAGGTAAACGACCCCCTCGCTCCCGATTCAAACTAACATTATAAATGCAGCTGCTCTGTTCTGACTTCGTTCAGTAAATATTTGTCTGCATTTTGTGGAATGTCTCATCAAGTGATGAGTTTATACCAAGATTCTAAAGCTCGTCAGGATGGCCAGAAAGGAAGTAGACCAAGAGGTGCATGTCCTAGCTTTTCAGCTTTGTCAAATGATTTAAAAAGAGTCCTGATCAGATAAAGTGGTCTCAAAGGTCATCCCACATCGGGGGGAAACAAAAGCTTCATAACGGAAGTAAATCGCATTTCAAACCCATAAGAACTGATAAACCCGTCAGAGTTTCAGAAACATATTAGAACGTGATTAGTAATTCATACACAAGGATTATTGTTCACATTATTTAGGCATGTTTTATTATACGAATTCTGAAACAAAGTATCTATTATGTATCGTATATTTCCGCTCTTCTCTTTCCGTTTCTGCATTCGTACTAGACTTAATCAAACATTTTGTTAACCCAGCGCTAAAGTGTATGTAAAGTAAAGTAGCACTGCGTTATCAAAATAGGGGTATTATTTTACCACTTAGGGTTGTGGAAGTTTTTGAGAATTTCATGTAATCCATTCGGACAAGTTCAAAGTTTTGATGGATCTAAAAAATATGAATTTACTTCGAATCATACGATTTGGTAGCACTGGAGATCCACTAAGCCAAACCCTAGCGCATCTTGCAATTACGTCATCTCAAAGTAGAAAATGGGGATTATGATTTTCAATGACGTAAATATAAAGGACTTAAAATTCAAATGGCTTTAAACGTCTTAGCTTAAATTACTAAGTTTGACCTCTTAGGTGGTTAGAATACTGGGAATTCGAACAGTTTATTACATTAACCCTTTCACAATGGGGATATAATTTCGGTAGCCGTGGGGAGAATTATAATATTATTATCAACTTATTTTACACTGGTATTGTTAGTGTCCATGGAAAAAAATAATTTTTTCTTGTCAATTTCTATGGACACTTTTCGAAATGACCTTTTACCCTTTGTGGGGCGATAAATTAAA